>KV751413.1:64027-81783 GCA_001698575.1 Mola mola
GCGCAACACATATTCAAGCTTAAGTTAGAGATTATTGGTAAAGCGAACGTTGATGTCAACTTTCTCTGTTAACCCAGGCTTTCTGTTTCAGACGCAGCAACAGTAACCAAGAGTGCGGGGCTTAGCAAAGGATCAATTATGATCAGGTCAACATGCTGGAGTTTTTTTTGTTTATTTGTTTTTTTAAAATCAAGTCTACTTGATGTAATTGTATTTGTTTTTCGATTATATCTGTCTCTTGCACTACTTGTTTAAGAAACATTTCTTCACATAAAAAATCTGTCACAAACATTCCGGATTGGGGGCATTCCTCACTTCTACTGAAAATTTCCTAAAAATCCGCTTGTTATAACTTCATGATTTTACTTGACACCAAAGAAAGAAACCAACAAACACCAGCAAAAAAATAACCTCCTTGACGGTGGTAAAAAGCAGAACTCCCCACAAGTGATCCCATCGCTGTCATCTGAGCAGAGGAAGTGCCGGCAGGCAACTTCCCTATTTTTTTACTTCTTGTAGTTTCTGAAAACTGCGCCTCCAACCAAGACTAGTACATATCCTGTCTGGCAGCAGTTTACTGGCCTTATATAAGTTCATAATCACATGCTGTGTGGTAGGCAGTGCTACCCTAATGCAAATATATTGGAGGAAAGTAGTACCCATAGAGTCCAGCAGAGAGCGGAGCCTACGTGAGATAGAATTTGGGCTGAAAATTGTCTTGATTGAGACACTCAATGAATGTTTTTATGTTATTCTAATCTTGATATGGTCCTATACCAGTGAACCTCCAGTCTGTGAAGAGTGGATTTGTTTAATTATGTGGACTTGAAGCGACGTCAAGACTTAAATTGAACCAACAAACCTTGAACTTGGCTTGAACTTGTCTCGGGCCACTACCGACTTGATTTTGGCTTTACTGACCTGACACTTGAGTTTAAGTTGTCTCGATTATGTGAAACCTAACTTGCACGTATATCTGCTTTTATTTATTCAAATAAGCTGATTGCCAAGGAGTCAGCTACTTGAAACAAATAGAATATATATACAGTAAATCAAAGCCAGTCAACACTGTACATACAGTCCATGTATCACTATTATCATTATTATTGGTAATAATAAATATAATAATGATTTTACAAAACTACTACACACAATGAAACAAAAATAAAAACCACATACAGGATGTAAAAAACATTATAATTATTGTCATAAAATAAAATCATCTAAAAGTGTAGAAAAAATGAGACGACATAAAACAGAATAACAACAAAATATCTGAGGTATAAAAACAGAATAACACCAAATTATAATAAGAATAGGCTTCCTAAGAAAGCGGGTTTTTAGGAAAGATTAAAAAGAAGAGAGTGATCTTGAATTCCAAGTTCCTCAGGGAGGGAGTTCCAAAGCTGGGGGTTTTTGTGTTGGAGAAAACCTGATTGCACTGCTTTGTTTTCCAAGTCAAACAGAGCTCAGTAAAAATTCATGCCCAGAGGTAGGAATTTTGGATATGTTTTAAGATCAAAATTTACGGGGGAAAATGTTTGACTCCCATTCAGACAACTCATATGAGGACAAACACCTGTGTTGAAACCAACAGTTATACAACTGCATAAGATGCCTCGGCATATTATTTTTAAAGGAGCATCTAGATGTTTTTAATTTTAATTTCTTTTTTTAAATAGGCTTGTATTGAGCAGTAAATAATTTCAGTTTGTTAAAGCTCCACAAATTGTTAAATTTTTTCACCGCTGCTTCTCTGATTTCTGCCTTCCCATCCACTCCTTAAGAATACTGCTCTTTAAAATGGGTCTACTTTTGGGAATAATTGAGACACTCATTGGATGAGATTGCTGTCAAACTATATTGAAAAGATGGAAACAGATGAAAATACTTAGAAATATAAGTGCTGTTCACCTGTCATCCTGTCGCTGCCCTCTCAATGTTATGCTAGTAGGTTAAGTAAAGCGATCAAAATCATGCAATAATTGGGAGGTTAAATCTCAGCTCACTTCTCATTTGATTTTTCCCTTTATGGTTAATTTTCAGTGCTTTTGGAGGATTTGCAGCTGCTAAATTCCCCAAGGATGAGATTACTGCCAAACTATATTGAAAAGACTGAAATAAAAGAAAAACAAAGAAAAAAGAAAACAAAACACTGCGCATCTCTCACTCTCCTGTCACTTTGGCTGTTTGGTTAACTAAAGCCATCAAATTAATGCAACATGAAATCTTCGCTCACTTCTCATCTTATTCTAAAGTTATGGTAATTAGTTGCCTTGGAGATTTCATAATTAGGGTTTTAAATATGAGCTCGGTTGGCTTCCATTGTGAAATTGTTTCTCACAGCTCATTTCCTTTCATTTCTGTCTCAATGCCATGTAATCAGCATCACATCCTGTATTCAGAGTCATTTTGCTGTTTTACTTATAAAGAAATATGGTTCATTTCAGTCCTCGTATTATGTTGACTCATACAGAGCAAGAGGAGGAAAGAAAAGGATTCAGCATTAATTACCTCCATTCCAGACTTTCCTCCATCACTAAACAGAACTACAATTAACATCAGCATCATCTATAATTTTATATACTGCGCAGGCTACAGACAGAAAAAACACATTTAAAGTCCATTCTTACTAGTATGCATGGGTGCGTACATACACATACACATACTCATCAGGATCCCCTCAGGCTGCTCAGCTGTCAGTTTAGGGGTGCACACATACCTACTGAAGCATAGATAAGCCCCTGAAGTATTAATGTCGGTGGATAGAGGAGCAGAAAATAAAGAAGAGGAGAAGGGGCGTTAGATGGGACACCAGTTTCAATTGTGTATCTGAACTCCAAACAAACAGCATTGGTCCCTCTACTCTTTTCATTTTACTTACTGTAGTTTTTCTACAATATTACCTTTTTCTCTAACTTGCATTATCATTGCATTATCTTGAATTTGAATTAATCCTGGTATATTAAGCTAATCTTCAAATGTTTTGAGAGAGCCATAGAAATGTTTTTGCAGATAGAGTGGTTATACCATTTTCCACTTTGTCTTGTGTTGTGATCCATAGCTGATCTTTTCCCCAGCTGATCAAAAAGATGTCCAGTCCCTGTGAGAATGCCAAACCATTCAAAATGCTGCAAAAATGTCAAGACTACGGAGAAGGAACAACATTCAACATTTTTCCTTCCTTCAAACAATAATAACACATTCTAAAGTGTTTGTTAGATAGAGGTAAAGATAGAGATGATTTTATTAATCGCTGGAGGGAAAATAATTTGTCACAGCAGCAAGAATGTTCTGGTACAGGACCAGTGGACATATAACACTATAAGGTATAAAAGTGCAAAATAAAAATAAAAGGACAAAAATATAAACAGTATTGGCAAATGTAGAATTCTAACAGTATGTACAGATGTTGTGCAGAGTGCAGAGTAAAGGTAAAGTGTTTAGTGTCTAAGTAACAGAGGTGTTGAAAATTCTAATTGCACTGGGGAGGAATGACATCCTGTATCCTTCCTTGTAGCAGCGGGGTTGGATTATTCTGTTGCTAAAGCATCTCCTCAGAATGTTCACAGTTTCATGGAGGGGGTGGGAGGTGTTGTCCATGATGATCAGCAGTTTGGTTGGCATCCTCTGCTCCACCACCTCCTCCAAGGTGGCCAACCGAGAGCCGACAACAGATCCTGCTTTCCTGGTTGGTTTATTCAGTCTGTTGGCATTCTTTGCCTTGATGCCTGTGTCCCAGCACACCACAGCAAAGAAGATGGCGCTCACCAGACTGATAAAACATCAGGAGCATCCGGTTGCATACATTGAAAGACCTTTGTCTTAATCACATTCAGCCGCAGGTAGTTCTCACCACACCAACGCACAAATTGATCAACCATGTCCTATACTCATCTTCCAGTCCATTCTCCACACACCCAGCTATGGATGTGTCATCAGAGAATTTCTGTTGGTTACATGACTCAGTGCTGTACTTAAAGTCAAAAGTGTAGTTGGTGAAGAGGAAGAGGGACAGCACAGTTTCCTGGGGAACCCCTATGTTGCAGCTCAGGCGTTCAGACACAAGGTAGTCTGTGATCCATGTAATCAAAGGGGAAACCACCCGCAAGTCCTCTAGCTTCGCCTTCAGCAGCCTGGGCTGAATGGTGTTGCTCAGTTGAAGGCACAGGAGAAGTCAAAGAAGGTGTTGCGGACAGTGGTGTTGGGTCTGTCCGGTGCAGAATGTGCCTTCTGCAGCAGACAGATGATGGCATCATCTACACCGATATGGGGCTGGTAGGCAAACTGCAGCGGGTCCTGTGATGGGCACACCAATGGTCTGAGATGTGCCAGGAGCAGCCTCTCCATGACCTTCATAATGTATTGTGGAAAAACACTAAGTGCTAAAGCAGTCTCACTAGTGGCTCTCTGATGTAGTGGTGTGTTGAGTGAAATGCTAACCTCATCATGTTAACATAAGTCGAGTTTTCACAGTTCAAACGATGAAGCTCTAGTAATATAAAACTGAATTGAACAAATCTGGTAGTAAAAAGCAGAGCTCTCGTAAAACACAGAAGGGACTGCAAAGGTCATGCACAAAATACAGACCAATGTACATCTGAAAGAAGAATTGGACATCATCAGGCACGAGATCAGGGATATGTGTACTTAATTAGGGAATTCAGGTAGGTGGCATAATGATATTTATTATTTAGCACTAGTTATACTACAATTGATTTTGAAGGTGAATTTCTTGCCAAATTTAACCACATTGCATTTTGCAGTCAATGACAGATGGGAAACAGGTTTAAACTAAAAAAAAAAAAAAAAAAATGGTTTGAACTGGATCATTTTAATTGCCAGGTGATCAGGCATAGAATTTACGTTTATGTATTTGTATAGCCCACAATTGTTTCACAACAGATATTAAGAATTTGCACAACGGTGTTTGCTCTAAGCGTTATCTTGAGTTTGAAATTAAGCACAAGAGAATATTGTATCTGGATGATGATCAGAGACAGCAGTGCTCTCAGCAGGATTCCAGCCATGCTTGCTCCCTCTTGACTTATTTATCAGCCAACAGCAGCTCAAACAAACAGATTAAAAAAAAAAAAAAAAAAAAAAAAGTTTATTCTAGCTATGTACAAGGTGCCACATGAATATTATATCCAGAACAAGGGAATAAATTTCATATTTATACCTTTAGCATTTTAAAATGTGCAAACCAATTTTCATTTTCAGTCAGATGTATATCTATAATTAGAAAATGTAAAATGAAATGAAAATTAAACTTGATGATATGATCATTGTATTTTTATGCAATTATTACATTGTAAGCAATTTATTTTTACAGGTAAGACTTAATGTAATTATTGGATATGGATTGTATAAAAAGCGCAAGGTTAAATCTGTTTCAAAATTTTGAATTAGAGACATGAAAAATGAGAGCAGTAGCAAGAACACAACTAGACTAGGCATAGTTCAAGAGGTCCGTGATCACATTCAGAGTGTGCTCCAGACACTGGGAAGATGGTTGAGCACGGAGGAGTCAGTTCAACTAAACAGAAGAGTCAAAAGTTGAAAAGCTTCGGACAGAATAAGCTTGGGCAGACAGCCAGGAAGCAATCATCCCTCAGACGATCTGGGGCAATGCAGGTTGTCTGCCTGAGGGCAAACCAGGGGCGAAATGGGGACCTTCCAGCAGAAAAAGATAAGGGTACCCATCCAAACTAGAAGGCTGAATCCTGGGCCTCCAGCCAGTGTATGAGTTGATACAATGTGCAGCTTTGATCTTTCATGTTTTTTGATTTTCATAGCGGCTTTACACTAGTTTCAACAGTCCTGATAAATTACTGATTTGTTTTTCTCTTTTTTTTTTCCTAGTGCTTACAGGCAAAGGAAACACAAAAATCACTTTTAGCATCATAATACAACTATTTGCATTTGTTAAACCAAGCTGGTGTTAATGCATGATTGAAAATTTCCATTCCAAAGTTAGAGGGCTGGAAAGGCTCCTAAATGAAGCTAAATGTGCTAATTCCTTTGCAAGTGTAGCATTGCACGACAATGAAGTCATGGCCTCTTTGGGGCACTTACTGGAGGTTGTGTCTGAAGAAAAAGTAGCTGGTGACGAAGGGTTGCTCAGTGCCAGGAGGCTTTTCCTGGATCCACTGCTGCTCAGCAGCGCACTTTTTACAAGCTGGTGGTTTTACCAAAGAAATCTGAAATTCGCATCTTTGCTGTGGTGCAGCAAGCTAACTTGAATGATTTGATGAACAGTCCATACTATTTGTTGACCTCGTTACTTAGCCTTATTATAGCACACACACAAACACATTAAGTGGGCTCGGATTGTCCATATCAGCATGTCATTTTTGTCTTTCCTTCCCTACAGGTTCATGTTGGTACCTCCCAACAGGAGCAAAGGGTGGTGGGATATCTCACATGTACACACCTTCACGCTATAGAAGGTGAGGTTATTGTACATTTTCTACAGATGTCCACACACTCTCCCTCTCTCTCATTCTCCTTCTGTCTCTCAAACACTATTATACATAAATCTACACACATGTCCCTGCGTGTGTATGTCCAGATAGGTAGATAAATGGGTGTATCAAAACCCCTGCACGCCACCTCCTCCTTTTCCCATGGAGACTGGCTCATGACATTTAAGGCGTCATAGCCCTATTAAAAACCTTTGGTCGATGCCTGCACAGTTACCCTCTTGCCTGCTATTCTTGGCTCCTTTGGGCTCAGCAATGTCAGGGCTGTTTCTAAAAATACATCAAAGATAATGCATTTTTTGAGGGGGATGGGGGTTACTTAGAGGAAGGAGTTCTATGTATTTAATCCTGTTGTATCACAGCACACAAATACATATTTTTAAAAAAGTACATATTGACCTCACTGTTCTATTTCTATTAATGGTCAGTAAATTTTATGTGTTCTTTAAATTGTTTTTCCAGATCTCCAGATCTTCCAGATATTTTTTAAAACTTTCATTCACATTTCAGGTCCTTGTTGCTACACTGCTACACCAAAAGTTGTACGCTCACCTCTTTTACTGAAAAACAGTACTGAAATAATACTAAATAATATCCCATTTTTGTGCTTTGAGAAGATCTTGGGTGGCTTTCCTGGGTCATCGTACATCTGCACTGTGAAGCACCATCCCATTACTTTTGAAGCATTTGACTTAATGTGAGCAAAAAGAAATAGCCCCATACACCTCAGAATTCATCCTGGTTGACTTTTTTTTTTCTTTTTTTTTTTTTAATTCTAATCTGCCTTCCTGTGCTTGTGTGTTGCCTGATCTGATTGAGGTTCATTTTGTTTCTAAGCAAAACAATGGCCACTCCACCCACAGTTCTTCGGACCTCATTTTGAGAGTTCCACTGAACAACCAGAAGCAGGTTTCATTAACTTTAGTTTGCTTAATCTGTCATGTCATAATCTGCAATATTTATGTGATACCCTTCAAATTAAAAAGCCTTCACATGTGTTTTATAGAGGTAAAATTAAAAAAAAAAGTGTCTCTGTCCAAATTCTTATGGACCTAACAGTATGTATTCTATACCTTGATGCAAATGACAGGCCTAATTCTAAATTCTTGTAAATACCAGTAAATATATATTATATATTGCAGACCAATGAATACAAACAGTACACTTTGATTACTACTTTGTACTTTACTATACTTACCACTAATACAAAACATCATTTATAAGTTATCCATCATGTGCTGATGTGAAACATAACAATTCTACTGAATTTGGCCAAATTCCCCAGTTTGTTTTTCATTGCTGTCTTCTTGTTTTTCAACAAAGACATGAGTTCCAAGCACAGACCATTTTTGGGAAGTGGTCACCTGGGACCAATATAGTGATGCATGTTAATGTCAGAGTGTACTGAGGTGTTGGTCTGTGGTCTGGTCACTTAGGATGGATGTCAAATATGAACAAGCTCAAACATTTAACTGAATCATGATAAATATTATAGTGAGTAAAGAGTTAATGTGCACATCTGGATTTGGAGGAGCCTTTGCAACAGATTTTATTCCATATTTGAATAGATAGGGGCTAAATGGGGAAGGGGAAAGTCCTATTACTCAGGTCCAAATTTAAATATTTTTCAGGGTTTTCCTCACCCGTCTTCACAAAGTTCACAGTCAAGCCCAGGCAAAATGAAACAAACACATACACATGTATGCGTATGCGTATGATACAAGCAAATAAGCACACCCCCACACTGCTGAGCTGTGTCTACTTCTATGTGATCCAATAACACACACATAAAAGAATTAAATTTTACACGTACTTGAGCAAGAGCCAGATCCACCTACTCATGCACCAATATCTCAACACCTCTTTGTTTCTCACACTCTTCACTATACAGCAGGTACTGTCTCTCTCTCACATGCTTCCACCTACTGTCTTGCCATGCTCACCTCCTGCTTTTCCCAATTCTCCTTTAGCAGATTTACTGAAAGGAGTAAAGAGAAAAAAGCACAGTCGAAACATAAAGCACCAACATCATGTTATATATTAAATATTAGTATCATAAAGGATAATTGAGATGAGATTAGATGACATGAGATGAGAGGATGATCTGAAGTTTATTAATCCTTTTTGGAGGTCCCCTTCAGGAACTTAAAGTGCCAGCAGCAAGTAAACATCACAGTTAATAAGCACACAATAAAAAGTAAGTGAAATTGAGCAAAAATAACTAAGTCCCCCCGCCACCCCTCCCACCCCCAGATTAGGAGTTTTAAAGCGTAATGGCGTGTGGGACAAAGGAATTCCTGAGTCTGTTAATCCTGCATTTGGGAAGGAGCATCCTTCCACTGAACAGGCTCCTCAGGCTGCTGATGATAGTGTGCAGAGGGTGACTGGCATCATCCATAATGATCAGTAGCTTGTCCAGCTTCCTCTTCTCTGCAACCGTCACCAGTCCGTCAACAGTCCAGCTTCATTCCGACCACGGAGCAGGCCCGCCTGATCAGCTTGCCAAGCCTGTTAGAGTCCTTCTTCGATATGCTGCCCCCCACCCAGCGCATCACAGTGTAGAACAGGATACTGACAACCACAGACTGGTAGAACATAAACTGTAAAAATACCACAAATACATGTATACTAAATGGTAACTAAATAAATCTCAGGTATTCTTTGATTCATAAGAAAATTAATACGAATTAATACAGCAAGACTTGGGGCTACTTGGGCTCAACAAGCTGTAAACTCATTATTATCATCCCATGCAGTTGTTCTGGCTAATATGTTAGCGAACAGTTGCCTTTTTACACAGACAAAAAAAACAACTGTGTTATGTGAAGTCAGAGATTCTGGACCCAAAATCCAAAACCCAGATGCAGAGACAGAGATAAAGTTCAACCAAAGACATTTATTACAATCAAAATGTGGAGTTCCTGATACAATCTTATTCAGACAAAAAAACGCAGAGATCCAGAGCATGGCTGTTCCCAGGAATAAGGCAGGTGTGGATCAGAAGCACAGGAAACGGGCAAAATCAGTAACTAGTCATTGACGAACACTGGGTAAAGAGATTAGATGCAGGTGGTTGGCAGAGGAAGAGGCAAGGGTAAAGTGTAAGCCACGCACTGGAGCAACAGATGCAGACACACACTCACAGAAGAACGATAGACACAAAGGAGGATAGGGAAGATACCTGTCGATCCGCAAAACCGCATATATTTCAAGCTGTGCTTCTGGCGAGTGTTTACTTTCCGCTTGGCTTTTTGACAGTTTCTTTGAATTCCACCAACTTCTGGGAGAAATGTCAGTATTATTTAGCTAATAAATTAGTTTGTGTTGACCAGTTAGTTGTTGCTGGGTAGGTAGTGTACAGCGTGATTATCAAGAGGCTTTCACTGAAAGCATCTGCCTGCTGAAAACAAGACTGAATCATTGAAGCAACAAAAAAAAAAAAATAGAAGCTGTATAGCCAAAAAAAAGCCGAAAGCTGTTATCATTCTGCAGTATTAGGTGAGAATTGGGATTCAAGCACTGACAGTGCGTAGGCTCCCTTTGAACTGAGGGAACATTATTTTTCACTGAGAGGGATCATCCTTTTGACAGCTTAAACATTGTTTGAAAACTGCACGTGATCTGGTATGAAATATTATCTTACATGGGTATTCCAATTGGACAAAAAGACTCTTGAACCAGATTTCAACCGGAAGCCCTCAATTTGTATTTTAATTATCTGTTGTGATTTCCAGGGGTCCTGCTAAAATAAACTCCTCCTAGGGATTTCATATTCAGATTTTGTGATCACATCCTCCTGAGACCCGATAATTCATCCTAATGATGATGAATTGCGAAGCTTTTGAGTTTTCATAGACATGGAAGTGGCGAGGTGAGGCGGCAAATTTTAATGTTTCACCTAGAAAAAGGATGATGATCCACTTCAATTCTACTGTGCATTGTTCAATCTTCCAAAAGCTTTATTTTGGTTGAAGATCCCACCTGGAACACCTCTACACTCCAGTTTTTCAGCATGGTTGTAGCGCAACCTACAGTACAGGCAACTATAAATGTCGTATTTTACATTCTCCTCTACTAGTCCTGGCAGCATGGTGATTTCAATGATACCATCATACCAAGTCTTAAGACCTCACCATATTATACAATACTATATTGTTAAAATTGCGTTTTCTGTGTTTCAACATGAATCAAGTAGGTACTGTATATGTCCAACATACAATGTCCAGGCTGTCCCAGACTTGACATGTCCAATCACAGTCAAGCGCAGAACATGTATACATCACAGTATTTACTGATAGTCATGGCATAACCTAATGGCAACATCAAGTAAACATTATTTGGCAGTCATTCATGTGTATACAATACATTTGTGGGCGTAATCTCCCAATTATTCACTGTACTGATAGTGAATAACGCTGTGAGGCAGACCCAGAGGTTGGATGAGTTTGTGGGAGATATTTTGTATTAATTTGCTTCCTTTTCCCTTTATCCTTGCTTTAACACTTTCTCTCTGACACATGCACACACACATTGTCTACCAGGTGATGCCTCCATACGTTGTGAGCAGCTTGACCTGTTGCTCCAGTGGGGGGCCGAGTTTCGCCAATCCTCATCCCAGCCATCTGAAGGGGAGAAGGTGCTGGAAGACTTGGTGGCCTTTGATGTCATCCTGGGAGACCTCAACTTTGATAACTGCTCCTCAGGTCTGTTTTTGTCTGTGCAAAAATCAATAAATCCTACACTATGTGCTTTATTTTATGCCAATCTGTTCACACAAGAGCATGAAGGGGGTTTAATCTCTCAGAATCACTATAAATGGAGGACAAACTGAATACCAAAATGCGTTATGCTACGGTTCTCAATTTTTTTGAGTCACAAACAACTAGGATAATCAGCAAGACCCAAAGCAAAACAGTAAAAACATAAAACCTCAAATAAAAGCCTGGATGCTTATTAGCTTCAATCAATAATTCTCCCAGTAGTTATTTAGGGACAGATGTTTTTACACAAAAACTAATTGAAAAAGGAGAAATGCTGGCTCTATCAAAGAATTAATCAAAAGTTTAAACCAGTACAAATGTAATTTTGATAGAGGAAAAGAGACGTTATAGTCTCCAGAATCCAGAATATACAGCTTTAGGCTGCTCTGTAGTTCGTCGGCTCTACACAGAGCTTAAGAACGTGACCTCGACTATTGAGAGCATTTTATTCTTGTGTGCTGGTGTATCTGTGCTGCTCAACAATTACACAACCAAAACGTTAATTTACAGTGGGACTTCAATGCCACTTTCTTCCTGTCCTTGCAAGCAATGGTGACTGAGAAGCAGCGTAACTTTTTGGACATAATGAATGATGAACCTCGGTTGCTTTTATCACAGCCATTACAACAGAGGTTCTTCCTTCTCTGTGCACTTTGTGGTGTCAGACCCATGTTTGTGGAATTGTGGCCATCTGGCATTCTTTGTAAAGTTGTGATAAAAATGCACATATTGGGCCTCTTTAGCAGCAGAAAATGAAACAGATATGAATAAAAACTAAGCAAGCCAATCACAGTGTTTTCTGTCGCCGCAAAAATCGTAAATCATCCAGAACACAAGATTTTATTTTTTACTCATTTGATGTCCTTTCATTACTGAAACAGATGACAGTGATTGCAATCAACTTACTTTATTGTCACTTATTTTATTTCTCAGCATGCTTTTTTGTGGTTGGGAATAAAATTTTTGATTTGAATTCTATAGTATTAAACCACAGGCTGGGTTGGAAAGGCAGAGAGAACACACACGTTGCGAACAGCTGTTTTCATGCACCTCCCCCAGCTGACTTTGAGTGACGATTATGATAAATGTGGGTTTTAACTGAAGTTTTATGTTGCGTTGATGAACCCAAACGGTTTTTCACTCTTTATTTTAAGATCTCATCGTAAGTAACATTACAGGAGAGGGGTGTGCTTTAAGAGTGGCACAACAGCACTCAGGACTGAGGGTTTCTTTGTTGAAAAGTCCAAATTTATTGAAAAGAAACAGATTTCCAAAATTCACAAAATTAATGGCTCCCAGCATAAAAGAGTGTTTTAGGTAGGTAGTCAAAAAAAAGACATTATTAAACTGGTGCTGGGACTTGGTCTCGAATAATTATATCATAATTCAAAGTCTCTGTCATCTTCTTTACAGATGAATGAATAATGAATGGATAAATTGTTCAACCAGCCAGGGGGCAGAGTCACTCTGTTGCTGTGCAGCATCTTGTTAATGGGATGTTAAGATTTTTTTATTTTCTGCTAACTCATAATTCTTAGAATTATCATTTCAATCAAGCAGCTTAGTGGCAGGTCTGTGTGCTATTTTAAATTTAATGAGTTTTCAGCTATTTCTAGTTTTATTAGTTGTTCCTTCTCGCATCATGATTAATATTAATTTACATGATACAGTAGATTCACCACTGATTTGTTCATTTCCTCTCTATGGTTCATTAATCAAATACAGTATATTCTTTATTTATTCCTAGTGTCCACACAAAAACAATATGAACCAAAAAAGGCATCTTATGAATGAAGTGTTTAGATAAAAATAACATTGGAAGAATGGAAAAAAATACACTAACCTTATTTAGACAAGCATTGGTTTCCTAATTATTCATGCTTTATTGATAACTGTTCCCAGCAGCAACTTGTGAAACACTTTAATAAGACAAAATCATGACCTTGTTAGGATTTAACGAGTAAAACTGTGACTGTGTGTATGTAAAATTGTAGTATATGTGTGTGTTTTTACAGAAGATAAGCTGGAGCAGCAGCATGCACTTTTTACCCAATACAAGGACCCATGTCGCCTGGGGCCAGGGGAGGACAAACCATGGGCTTTGGGTAGCAACACACACACACGCAAACACAAATGCACATGAGTAACATAACACTGATGTAACAGTCATACATCACACACACTGTACTGTAGCACTTTATGCACATAAATGTCTAAAATGTGCACACATGCACAGATGTTGCTATATTCTCATGGTTTGGGAAATCTGCCGATCTACTGTATATAGTCCAATGCAGAACTGCACAGACTATCATCTGGTTGTCATGAGCTAAATAAGGATGTGCCCACTACGTAAATAAAAATAAACCCTGTACAGCATGCTGAAACATGGGCATTAGTGACGTAAAGACTGGAGGGTTTTGGTCTGGATGTGTAATTTAGGCCAACAGTATTTCTGGGACAGTGTGGGCAGGACAGAGTGAAGCGGCAAATTTGGAGAAGGGCTTATTTATTTAGACAAGAACAGTTTGCGCTCTGAGCCACAAGAAAAGATCCTTACCTCCCCTTTGGTTACTATTAGACAGGAAGGAAGAAGGGTGACAAGACAAGGAGAGCGGATCAATGAGTGAGTGAAAGAAAGGGAGGGTAAATTATCTCTTTTCATAGAGATTATCCAGAGGAGATTAGACCTAAATCAAACAACTGGCAGGCAGAGAACTAACAGTAGCTAACAGCTACTGTCAGCTGCTGCCCTCAAAGTACGTAGATAGAGTTCATGAAATGTGCTGATCTCAGAGAGCTGCAGGAACCTTCCACTGCTTATCACCCAGCCTGCCAAGAAAACAGACAACCTACAAGCTTTGTGCTGCATTCAAGGTAGTCATAGACAAAGTGAGCCAACATGGGAGCAAAATCACACCACAGAATTGTAAATATTAAAATCTCTTGATCATTTCCTTCTCTCAATATGACCAACTTGATGTCCTCTTGTGCTTTTGAGTTCATATTTGTTGGCAGATTCAACATTTTCACCAAAAACTGAAAACCAAATGAATTCAGTAACTGGCCAGCTTTCCATGTGTTTTCCAAGCTTTGGACAAAATAGGCATGGAAGAACATTTATTTTCTTCCCCAAACATACTCTGACCACCACTTATAGTTAAAGTGAATAACACTGATCTTCAAATGGAGAATCTAAAACATGACATCCACCTGAAATAGGGAATCTCATGCATATCTTAATTTCTCCAAGTGAGCTGTGAGCAGCACAGCAGAAAGGCGGCAGTCAGTGTGTGCCCACCTAACACCTCAGCGACTTTGTGTCTGTGCTCTAAAACCTGCTTTTAGATGTGTAAAAAGTGCTGGCTAAAGATCAGACGCCTACTTCTGATAAGAGCTCCCAGCACTTGAATTGACTGGAGTATAACTTCTTGAGTGCCATACTCATCATATGGAGCATTTAAAACACATTATCTAGCTCACTGCCTCACATTCTCATTGTCAAAAGCATCTCTAAGTGCCCATCTCGTCTGGTTGTTATATTCTAATGGCTGGCAACAGTAGATTGTGGTCAGAGAACCACAAAAGCATGAAAAATGTTAATGAAGGACTCAGGCCTTGTTCACCACGAGGAGAGAAGCCAGGTTGTACATTTAGCAGCAGAGGAGTCATACATGAGGGAGAGGCTGGCTGTCACAGTGAAGTGGAGAATTGTAGAGTATATATACGTATATATATGTATATGCAGGTGCAGCTGTGGCTCAGGAGGTAGTATGGGCAAGATAGTAAACCCCAACTGGCTTTGAAGGCATAGAAAACCTGTATTTAGTATAGCGAATTTAGTATTCAGTATAGTGAAAACAGCCGTTAAAGTAGGAATATGAAGGAAATAATCAACAAGAGTTATTATAGTTTTGCTCACTTGGCCAATCTCTGAACAACATTAACAGTTGGAATCTTGCAATCCAGACCCAAAACCTCTTTCACACGGCAGTTTAATCTTCGGGGTCCTTCATTTAACTCAAATGGTTTTGGCAAAATGAGAGACAGCATGAGAATAACTCCTCTCTCACTTCTATCAGTGAATTTTAATGTGTCATTCACCAGGTACTTTACTGGATCCCAGTGGCCTTTACGATGATGAGGTCAGCTCACCCGAAAGTTTACAAAAGTAAGTCACACACACCAAAACACTGACTCCTTTTTGTCCTCTTGAATGACTCTGCGTTCAATTTTTTACTTCTCATGGCATCCTAAAGAACAAATTTAGACAGTTACATTTTTGGGGGACTTTTTCCTTTGAAAAGAGTTTGAGTTCACACTAAAACATACTATTGCCTCTTTATCTTAACGCCCTAATCATACACACTTGGAGGAGAAACATCAATTCTACCAGGATCATGTCAGTCTGAGTAGGAAGCTGAGCTTTAATTTAAGCACTGTACTCTGTTATCTTACTCTAATTCCATTTGAAATCAAATCAAATCAAATTCCAATCAAATTTTATTTGTATAGCCCGAAATCACAATTTACACATTATCTCACTGGGCTTTGACAAACTGTACAGATGTGACATCCTCTGCCCTTAGACCCTTGAACCGGGTGAGGAAAAACTTAAAAAACCCTAAACAGGGAAAATAAGAAACCTCAGGAAGAACCACAGAGGAGGGATCCTTCTTCCTAGGACGGACAGACGTGCAATAAATGTCACTTGTACAGAACACAAAAACATGATAATAACAGTTTATTTAGAATGTATAAAACATCCATGAGTCCCAGAGTCTGTGGCTTCTATAAATCCGGATGTATGGAAAGTCTAGTGATCCAGACGCAGGTGGACTCTGTTGGTCCAGGAGTCATTGTACTCCATGTAGCGAGATCTGAGTGTTGCTGAGTCCAAGACTATGTAGAATCTGTAAATCCAGGGATATGTGAAGTGTAGTGATCCAGAAGCAGGTGTAGTCTATTGATCCAGAAGCCATTGTGATCTGTGGATCATACTCTGTTATTACCTGTGTTCTATACCTGTACTGTACAAATGATAATGCAGCTCCAGGACTAATCCAGTCTCTCCATCTGAACTTTGCATCGATCTTTTCCCATCTTTGTGTCTGTCAGAGTGATGGAGAATGAGGAGGGGAGGAAAGAGTACGTGGTGTTCCCTCCCAGTAAGAGCCCGTGTCGTGCGAGCAGTCAGAAAGGGAGGAAGATCCCTCTAAAAGGCAACGGACGTCGCATTGACTACATCCTTTACAGTGATGAGGGCCTGCTGCAGGACTGGAAACTGGTATGGTTTGATAGAAGATAAAATTGATTAAAATATCGTCCTGTGTTGTGGCTTAAAATTGAAATATAAGATCCTCTTTCCATTCTGTTAACATTTGCACAGGTAGCATAAGTTTTCTGGTTATGAGCAGTTCAACCAAGTGATCTAACTGTACTTTGTTTCAATAATTAAGAAGAAAAATTTTAATATTTTAGTATCACAGTGTCACATGTTTATTTCCACTCTTATCTCCACCCAGATGAGGGTGGAGATAAGATAATACTGTATAATATCGTAAAAAATAACTAGAAAATTCCTCGAGAAATTTTAAATGTGTGCCCAGATGTCTGACTGGGGTCCTTTCATCCAATCCCTGACTTCTAATTGTTGTCATTAGTTAGCCCCTTCAACACATAGTCTCTGATTAGCTTCAGCTTGCTGCCATTACTTTCAGTTAGCTGATGTTGGCTTGAGTGACCTGTCGTTAGCTTCAGTTACCTGCCACTATTTTCCGTTAGCGGCCATTAGCTTCACTTAGCACTGATTGGCTTAATTAAGCTCCAATTATTGTCGCTTAGTTGCTGTTAGCTTCAGACAACTCCCACTAATTTTATTGAGGTTATGTTAGCTTCATTTAGTGTTCCTTAGCTGCTGTTAGGTTAAGTTAGCTGCCATTAGCTTTTTTATTAGCTATCTCCGGGTAATTAGCTATTATTAGCATCATTGAGCTCCCAAAAGCTTCAGTTAGCTAGCTTTAGTCTCACTTAACTGCCATTAGCTTCAGTTAGTTCCAATTAGCTTCAATTAGCTGGCATTTGCTTCAGATTGCTGCCATTAGCTTGAGTTACCTGTCATTCGGGTCGCTCCCATTATCTTGAAATTGATGCCGCTATCTTTAATTAGCTGCCATTAGTTTCCGTTCACTGCTGTTAGCTTCACTCATCTCCCGTTAGTTTAAGTTAGGATGCCCTTTTAGTCCAGAAAAGTCTGTGATCTTGTGACCCATTCAAATTTTTCTACATTAGTGTATTGCGACATGACATGACTCCGAAGTTGAGTGGGCTAGAAGTCGTGTCACATCAATTTCCCATTATTGGGTATTGGAAAATATTGCAGTTTTTTGTGATTTTCTCAGAAACCATTTGCACATTAACATACAAAGTCATAGCACGCTATTCTCAATCAATCATGCACAAAGGGTGTGAATTTCAGTGTGGGAATAGTTACATGGAAAATGTCCCAGAA
>KV751413.1:90771-174812 GCA_001698575.1 Mola mola
TGAACCCCCCTCCTAACCCCGGAGGGGAGAGGAGAGTTGGGTACCCGGAGGTCTAGGTAGGTAGGTAGTCTTATTAGATCTTAGTGCAGCTTTTGACACTATCGATCATCACATCTTACTACAGAGGATGGAACACCAAATTGGCATTAAAGGATCTGCTCTAAGATGGTTTAAGTCCTACCTATCTGATAGATATAATTGTGTTCATGTTAGTGATGAATTATCAAGATATGACAAGGTTAGTCATGGAGTCCCACAATGTTCTGTGCTTGGACCATTACTATTTACTCTATATATGCTTCCTGTAGGTAAAATTATTAGAAAGCACTCCATACATTTTTACTGTTATGCAGATGACACACAACCATACTTATCAATGAAGCCAGATGAAACCCATCAGTTAGCTAATCTACAGTCATGTCTTAAGGACATTAAAAACTGGATGTTTCATAACTTTTTAATGTTAAACTCTGACAAAACTGAAGTCATTGTGCTGGGCCCCAAACACATTAGAGACTCATTATCCAGCAACATAGTTAATCTGGATGGCATTGCCTTGGCCTCCAGCACCACTGTCAGAAACCTGGGTGTTATCTTTGACCAGGAGCTGTCTTTTAAATCACATGTTAAACAGATTTCAAGGACCGCCTTCTTTCACCTTTGAGCTTGAGACATTAAGGAGCCATTCACATGCCTAGCCCATAGCTATTTCTAGTTTCTGTAAAAATCACCACTGATTTGTGGTCAGTGGAACCACTAATTCTCGCTGACATAGTGTGGGTTGTTTGCTTTAACATCCAAAGGGGAATTATGTGATATCACACATTCGATTTCACAAAGAATGGCATCAAAATAACCTACGTCCCTTTAAAGGAGAAAGAATGAAGTGAAAGAAGCCTGTGAAGAGTCCTTCTGCTTTTGATGAAGGGGAAAAAAATGCACAACTAAATTTACATATGGCATTCTGTCAAATGTGGAAATAGTCCCCTCTCACTGAAACTACAATCAAATCTGTCTTGTATGACCAATGCATTAGAAAGGTCGATAAGCTGGATTCCACGGGTAATTCCGAGTAATCTCCCAAGAAATAGTTAAAAAGTTACAAGCGTCCTTTTGACGGGTGCACCTGTATTTTTTCTGAGCAACTTTTTAAGTCTCACTATGTGTAATGTCACAGGAAACAATGATGATCCAGACCTTTGGTTCTGTCTCACTGCTCTCAACCTTATTGTAAAGCATCAGGCCAAGCACCAAACAGATCATGGGCAAAATTAGCAACTAAACACTAAACCCTGTGGAATATTTAAAGGCCCAGTGTGTGAACATTAGTGAAATCTAGTGGTGAGGTAGCGAAATGCGTGCAATGGAGCGCTGCCTTGGACAAGAGAACCACAGTGGTCATCTGCGTGTGATCCCACATTTAGAGTAACATAGGGTAACAAACTTAGGGAAAACTTCCACTAGCCTCCACCACCACCAGTGTATGGACTTCATGGGGGATCTATGTTGCTGCCGCTAAGGGAGATAGCTGTCAATCTCAGTGATCTCTCTGTTGAGTCCAAGCGCCAAGGACTTTACTCCGGTACTTAATTATCTTTATTCTGCTCAATAAACATCTGTCACTCCTTCATACTTGTCTTTTCTGATTGAACTATAACTTTATCATTCTAAGAAGACATATAAACTACTAGCTACTAGTATATACAGTCAATGTGCACCTCCAACAAGTGATCCACATGTAAAATGCATCTCATTATTGATAAATTGAGCAATCTTAACACTTGACAGACCCCTTAGGTCCAACAAGACATAGATAACTGCTAAGGGATATTTTTCTTCTTGAAAATAATTGTTTCTCCATCAGTCACTATTACTGAAATGCTGCAAGCTGTCTTTACATGTGATTGGTTTCAGAGGAGATTAATATGACTTTCCCGTGTTAAAATACAGAGCAGCACTATGAGTCAGACATACAGTAAGCACCTCTCTTGCGTGAAGGAAAGTACCTGACGGTGGCCAATCATGTGCAAAAAGCGGCTGGGAACTGTCTTGATCTTTAAATGATTGGACTAATTACAACCAGTGGCAGTTCTTTATATAATAAAAAATAGAATATTATTGATCAGCCATTTCAGTGAGTTACTATTTACTATTTACTAATGTTACTATTTATGTACTGGCAAGTTCCATTCTCAACATGCATAAGACTGACATGGCCAAGGTTCACACCTTGCCTGAGACGCGAGGTTTAGAGTTTGTGCCAAATACTTGATGTATGGGGATGGCCGGGCCTCTCTTTCTGCCACATCTAGGTTCCATGCATTGTCTGTGACGGCCGCTATTCCAAGATGATTGTTGTTATTAATTTTGCCGAGCTCCCACTCAAAACCTGCAGATTTCAACATGTTGGCTAAGCTCAGTCCAATAAGTGATTCAAAGTGAGGCCAGGTCTGAAGGACAGATCCTTTCTTTTCCCGATTACTGTCACTGTAATATACCTCTGTGAGGCCCCTAAAGTCCAGCCATTAGTAGAAACTGAAATGAGCGAGGCTTCTTTGAGGCTCTGTGTCACTTCACTTTCTGTTACTTGGTACAGAACGGACAACATAAAACATGACTGAATGCTGTACTTTGGCTCCAGTGAGTTCACGAACTTCCAAAATCTGCATTGTCCACCACAGAAAACTGCCTTAAATCTGTGACCGGAGCTTCTGGGTGAGTGTGCCAAATGTCAGATTGTTGTTGTCAGATTCTTTCTTGTCATCAATGTTACTTGAAATGGGAAAGACAATGTGTTGCCACGCAACAGCTCTAAAACTCAATGGAGCCTCACTAATTTGCAGTCATCACACCGTGCAGTCGTGCAGTCACACACCTACAGTAAGGTGAAATCAGTCTTCTAGGTGTATATTTCTAGCGTCTGCTGTTCAAACTGTACAGCAATAAGACAGCTAAATTCAGTTATGTACTCAATCCCAAATGAATCCCCTTGTTAGATCTGCGAGCTTTACGTGCGAAATAATTATATGACATTTCAGATACTGTCACAACCTCACAATATTATTAGGATTTTTTAAAAATCAGCAACATTTGATATATTGTTATATCCCTAGTTGTAGTACTACTCATAATCACCCTGTAAAAACTGCTGTTTTGTCTTCTAAAGTATACCTCTGTGCACTATTATGATAATCGAATAATCATTTCATCCTTGTATAAAGGAAAATTATTAAACATTTGTTGGTTCCAGCTTTTTGCTGCTTTTCTTTGGCATTTCTGGCAGTAAATGAAGAATATCTGTGTTTTTTAAACTACTGTTTGGAGCAAAAAAAACTACTGAAGAAGTCACTTTTACTATTTTTTGACAATATATAGAGTAAATGATTATTAATAATAATAATAATCAGCATAGTAAAATAATCGTTTGTCGCAGCTCTAGTCTTGCCTGACTTTCTGTGGACCTTGCTAATCTTGTTAAGTTGTTTTTTGGCATTTTGGGGACCCCAAGCCATGTACCACTTAGCTCCATTATACTAGAGAACAGGCATCTCTGCAGCCAGTACTGCCAAAACCAAACAGCTCACACAATCTAGATGGATATAGAGAACTGCAGATAAAAGGGAAAGATGTATATTTACCGGATTTGGAGAAACCTGTACTTTTTAGAACTTATATTAAACAGTAATAGTAGATGGAAAATAACACTAGCTTGTACTGTACTACTGCAGAATGTTACTACATACAACACTAAGCCTATTGTAAAAGTGCCAGAATACAATAACTCACAAGACATTCGCTGGGAATGGAAACAAACAAACCAAATTTACTTTAGTTTTGTTATGTCATGAAGTGTAATTTAAAGGGGAGAAAACAAAGATATGTACTTCCTTAATTCCAGTTGATCAGGTCAATACTAAATGTCATTTTTGAGGAAATGAAAGGAGGCGCACACACACAAGTTGGGGATTTTCCCGCCTTTATCTAACCATATATAAATGTGGCTAAATACAAGTTGACATGGCAGAGAGCACAGGTTGATACAGCTTGACTGAAAAAGACACGACACGGCTGTACGCAAAGATAACACACACACTTTAGGATGGCTGCTCCTCGCTTCGCTCTGGCTGCACTTGTGGTGATGCTGGCTGTGATCACTCTGTCTGAAGGTAAGAAGGACTCTCTATATCAGTGTGTGTCATGATTGTAGAACTGATCGGATGTGTTAGGTTATTTCTATTTTTACTTACAGCTACAGCATTATGCTAATTCATATATTAATGTGCTTAATACCAAAATAGACAGTATCCTGCAGTCAGATGAGTTTTGGATCAAGCATTAGCCCTGAGGTACGACGGGTTAACACATATGAGAGAAACAGCTGCAGGGTAACAGAAGGAACGCAATGTACTCCCTTTGCAACAAGTCAAGGCCATAAGCCACAGATATGTTTTTCCAGTTTGCTTGCACACTAGGCTTATTATGCCAGTTGAGACAGGGAGGATTCCTTTCACAGGGCATCGTCCTCCTCCATCGATTGGTTCGTGTGCCAAGAGACTGACCAGTCTGTGCACCATCGATGGGAGAGCTAAATCTAAACCACAGCTCCTCGCCACCTTTTTGTGCCAATAGAATTACACACAGTGTTCTACTACAAACAGTATATATTTGTATGCAACAATTATTGTGCATCCTTTTTTGGGCGGCTGGTTGCAGAGTAACAGCACTCCGCTGACTGCGATTTGCCAAACAAGGGAGGTCCTGTATGCACTGCCCTGTTTTGACGATTCAACTCTTACAATAAATGGGGAAACCTAGCGCGTTGTTTGTCCTCTCTCAAATCAACGAACACGCTGACAGATGGTATGTTTCAACCTACTTCATTCGCACAGAAAATTAAACCAAACATGTTTTTAGGTATGCGTGGCTCTGGACCAAAAAAATGCTGCTCAAGTTTCTCTAAGAAGTGGGTGCACAAAGACAGTGTGGTGAACTACATCAGGACCAGCCAGCGATGCCCCAAACGAGCTGTCATGTAAGTTAAGTACACATCAAAGTTTCTACATATGGATCCACTGAGCCTGACAGTCTTGTCTCTGTGTGTACGTCTTCAGTTTGAGGACAGTGGAAGAGAAAACGCTGTGTGTCAACCCTACAGCCCCGTGGGTGAAGCAGCTCATGAGCTACCTGGATGCCAAATCTGCCCGTGTTGCTGAGACATCAAACCTGTAACCACGGCAGAACCATGTCCACCATCGCAGCTCGCCAAGATCAAAACATGGCCAGTTCATACAACTTACTTGTCTATAAATAGTCAAATAAGTCACTTTTATCGTATAACCAAAAAAAACAAAAAGAAAAAAACATGGGATGAATCTAAGCTTAACATCAGCTTTATGTCGATTTATGTTTGCCATGCATAAGTCAAAATATATACCAAACATTATTCTATCAGATAATTACACAGGATGTTTTATATTCTTGTTTTGTCGTACACTATTTAACATAACATGTTGCTGAATGCAACACTCAAAGTCACACCATCAGCACTGTGAACTATGATTTGAAATGACTTCATTCACTATAGAAGAGCAAGTACTCAGAAGAGTATAAGCTAGAAGTTACCCTACTGTTTCTACAATGACCTACTGTGAACTTGTTGTTTCTTTATGTATGGAGTGATGTGAAGACTGACAAAAGTAATATTTATGTTTTTGCATTCTCTTGGATTAAAGCAAGATAAAATGTCAAGTTTGGCTTCTTGGTTCTCTTGCTTTGTGTCAGGGGTCTTTTATATTACATTAACTATTATGTGGATTCTTAAATGCTGAAGAGATTGAGCCATAAATACCAGGTGCTGCAAAATAGTCACTTTCTTTCCACTGCCAGTTTGTCCTTATCTACTTTTGTCCTCGTGCTATAGAAGTGCAGGATGCTTCATCTCTCAGTGTCTTGGTGTCTCGGCAGAACCAGCTGAAGTAACTAGTTACTATCATCTGAACCAAAATCTTGTGTAACTTTTAGAAAAATAAATATTCTACCTAGTAGATGAACAGCTGAATTCTTGAGCAATAAAACATATTCTTGCTCAGTTATGTACCCTATGCTGGTATTGTCAGGGTCCGCAAGTGTCAAGTGTCTGTCTGTTAGGGTCATTCAGTATTTCCTGTTTTACTTTGAGGTTCTGTTTCAATCAAATCAAATCAAATTTTATTTGTATAGCCCGAAAACACAATTTACACATTATCTCACTGGGCTTTGACAAACTGTACAGATGTGACATCCTCTGACCTCAGACCCTCAAACCGGGTGAGGAAAAACTTAAAAAACCCTAAACAGGGAAAATAAGAAACCTCAGGAAGAGCCACAGAGGAGGGATCCTTCTTCCTAGGACGGACAGACGTGCAATAAATGTCACTTGTACAGAACACAAAAACATGATAACAACAGTTCACTTAGAATGCATAAAACATCCATGAGTCCCACAGTCCGTGGATTCTATGAGTCCGGATGTATGGAAAGTCTAGTGATCCAGACGCAGGTGGACTCTGTTGGTCCAGGAGTCATTGTACTCCATGTAGCAAGATCTGGGTGTTGCTGAGTCCAAGAGTATGTAGAATCTGTAAATCCAGGGATAGGTGAAGTGTAGTGGTCCAGAAGCAGGTGTAGTCTATTGACCAAGAAGCCATTGTGATCTGTGGGTCCCGATTTGCACTTGGAAATCCAGCCTAGGATCCAAGTCACAGGATCCAAGTCACAGGATCTCCTTTCCTAATGTGGCCAGGAGGCATCAGGCAGGACCACAGCAGCACCTCCCACCGCGACCTAGAAAAACCTGCAGGATGGTAAAGCACAACGACTCCGGGGAAGAAGTAAAGTTAGTGTAAGGATATGGACATTTACAGGAGCAGAGAAGGAGTCGGAGTCAGAGGGGGGAGAGAAGAAAGCTCAGTGAATCATGGAGTGTTCCCCCAGCAACCTAAGCCTATAGCAGCATAACTAAGGGCTAGATAGGCCAGCCTTAACTATAAGCTTTATCAAAAAGGAAGGTTTTAAGCCTACTCTTAAAATCAGAGAGTGTGTCTGCCTCCCGTACCAAGACTGGAAGATAGTTCCACAGGAGAGGAGCTTGATAGCTGAAAGCTCTGCCTCCCATTCTACTTTTGGAAATTCTTGGGATCACCAATAACCCTGCATCCTGGGAGCGTAAGGTTCTGGATGGGCGATAGGGTACTATGAGCTGTTCAAGATAAGATGGTGACTGACCATGAATAGCTTTGTAGGTGAGAACAAGGATTTTAAATTCTATTCTAAATTAACCGGGGAGCCAGTGCAGAGAAGCCAGTATGGGGGAAATATGGTCTCTGATATTAGTTCTAGTCAGTACACGCGCTGCTGCATTTTGGATTAACTGAAGAGTTTTTAAAATTTTGTTAGGGCAACCTGAAAATAAAGAATTACAGTAGTCCAGCCTGGAAGTAACAAACGCATGAACTAGTTTTTCTGCATCTTGTTGAGACAGGATGTGCCGGATTTTAGCAATGTTACGGAGGTGAAAGAAGGCGGTCCTTGAAATCTGTTTAACATGTGATTTAAAAGACAGCTCCTGGTCAAAGATAACACCCAGGTTTCTGACAGTGGTGCTGGAGGCCAAGGCAATGCCATCCAGATTAACTATGTTGCTGGATAATGAGTCTCTAATGTGTTTGGGGCCCAGCACAATGACTTCAGTTTTGTCAGAGTTTAACATTAAAAAGTTATGAAACATCCAGTTTTTAATGTCCTTAAGACATGACTGTAGATTAGCTAACTGATGGGTTTCATCTGGCTTCATTGATAAGTATAGTTGTGTGTCATCTGCATAACAGTGAAAATGTATGGAGTGCTTTCTAATAATTTTACCTACAGGAAGCATATATAGAGTAAATAGTAATGGTCCAAGCACAGAACCTTGTGGGACTCCATGACTAACCTTGTCATATCTTGATGATTCATCATTAACATGAACAAAATTATATCTATCAGATAGGTAGGACTTAAACCATCTTAGAGCAGATCCTTTAATGCCAATTTGGTGTTCCATCCTCTGTAGTAAGATGTGATGATCGATAGTGTCAAAAGCTGCACTAAGATCTAATAAGACTAGTATAGAGATAAGTCCCGCATCAGATGCAGTGAGGAGGTCATTTGTAACTTTTACCAATGCCGTTTCTGTGCTGTGATGCTTTCTAAAACCTGACTGAAACTCTTCAAATAGACTATTATACTGAAGAAAGCCACATAGTTGTTTCGCTACTGCTTTCTCTAGAATCTTTGAAAGAAAGGGGAGGTTGGATATTGGTCTATAGTTGGCTAAAACTTCTGGGTCTAGGGTAGGTTTTTTTAGGAGCGGTTTAATTACAGCTACTTTAAATGACTGGGGCACATAACCTGTTACAAGGGATAGATTGATAATGTTTAGTAGTGGATTTCTAATTAGGGGTAAAACCTCTTTGAGCAACCTAGTAGGTATGGGGTCTAGTATACAGGTTGATGATTTAGATGAAGATAATGTTGTCGTTAGTTCCTTAAGATTAATTGGATGGAAGCTTTCCAAACACACATCAGGACTAATAACAGCCTCTATAATTCCTGTTGCTGAACTGGAATCTGTGGAGTGTAGGATATTTTCTCTGATAAGTCTAATTTTATTATTGAAGAAGTTCATAAAATCATTACAGGTGAGGGCTCTAGGAATGCTTGGTTCAATAGAATGATGGCTCTCAGTCAGCCTGGCTACAGTGCTGAAAAGGATCCTGGGCTTATTCTTGTTTTCTTCTATCAACGCTGAATAGTAGTCTTTTCTTGCTCGGCGAAGGGCCTTCCTAATGTGTCCCACCTGTGTCCAATTGTCTATCTCTCCCTCGTGTATTTAACCCCCGTGTTCCCTTCCTCTGGGGCCAGATTGTCTTATCTTATCCCCCGCGAGCAGTCCAGCGTTTATTCTCCGTGAGTTCTTAGTGTCTTGATCCTGTTTTGTTTCCTGATTACTGAATTTGCCTTATCCTAATCTGTACCGTCGCATCATTTGAATTCCTGGTTTTGACCACTGTAGATAAAAACGACAATCGATTTAGAACGCTCCCTTGGGACTCTGCATTATTGGATCCTCTAGACCTGGTACCTGACAGGTATGACCTGGTATGACCAGTAGCCATGATGGTTCTTCAACACCAGCCCCGTAACTGTTACGTGTGTGTGCGTGTGTGAAAAAAAAGACTATTTCCTAACCCTAACCCCCAGAGCTGAACTGAAATGCTCTCCCCAATTCCTCCTCCCAAAGAACCTTTACAGTATTCAATGGGGTTGAGGGTAAGGTTTAAATTTTATTGTAAATATGTGTTATACCTTCCATGCCTGGGATTTGCATTAGAGAAGTGTCTAGGAAGGTGTCAGCAGGCAGGTTATGTAACTGGGCATACAGTATGTGTTATGCACCTAGTTGCTCTGTGTAAAAAGCCTGCATCAGAGGTAGCAACAGAAGTGAATCAACATTTTCTCAACAGGAGTGAACCAGTGAGGTGGGAGAACTTTTCCTCAACGCTCAAGGAACATTTCTAGCTCAGGTTCAGATCAATAACTATTGTTAGTGCCATTATATTTCACTGTTTGGAAATTGCTTGTCCTTTTTGTTCAGCGTGTAAAACATTAAATCAGAACGGTGTGTTACATGTCACTCATCCCTTGCTTGAAGAATGCTGGTATGATATGTGAAAATCACACACTGTTGGTGTAGATTCAAGCTGAACTTTTGATTTTAGATGTTGCTTTAGTAGTTTTAAGTGTCTTATTTAACTGTAAAATTTAAAAAAAAAATAAAAAAAAAATACGCTCCAAATGGTAAACATAGAAACATTTCTTTGCCTCCATTTTCCATGAATTGAAGTAGAAGATATAAGATGTCTTGTATGCAAACAAAAGGCCAATTTCTCTCAAATTTGGTGGGGGGGGGAAAAAAAAAAACCTGTATTAGTGAGCACTTCACCTTTGCTAAAATAATCCATCCACCTGGCAGGTGAGTTATACGATGATGTGGAATAAAGAGCAGGATTAGGGCACAGGTGTGCATTTGACCGGTCACAATAAAAGGAAACTCTCAAATGTGCCGTTCTTTATTCCAACACAACACATGTGCATTTCATCGGTGGCAACACCCGATAAGATCCTCCGACACGCCGTCCTGCCATTCATCACCGAGTTACAACAGCACGTTCCAATTCCTGCCAATGTCCAGCAACTCAGGAGGGACGGACCGATATCCCACAGGCCACAATCAATAACCTGGACAACTCTATGTGAAGGACATGTGTCGTACCGCGTGAGGCAAATTACGGTAATAGCAGATACCGACTGGTTCTCTGATCCCGGACCTTAAAATGGGTGAAGCTTTAGTTCATTGCCTAATAAAAGTGTTTCTTTAAGATAAACTGCACATTCTAGAGTGTCCTTTTATTGCGAGCAGTCCAAGGTACACCGGCAGGTTATTGCAATAAATACAATAGCCTCATACATCGTATCCGTTTTCAAAACAGGTGTTTGCAGTCCAATACCGTAGATTTGACAGTAATCTGAAATGGAAACAAACCCTTACATGATTGTAATTTTAAAGGAAAGAGCCAGGTTCAGGTTCATATGTTCTCATAAATTCTCTCTTTGGTTGTTATGTTTACGTCAGTCGGTGTCATAAGAATTATAAGTCCTTGTGTCACTGCTTAGCTATTTACCTTTGAGAGACAAGCCACCTGTTTGAATGAACTGTTTTTGACATATGCAGTTACTGTTTTGCAAATGTTAATGATTATTCTACAAATGTACCAAATCTTTTTTCATAAGCAGTTTATGCGTTTTACATCTTAAAACATGTTGAAACAGATATTCCCATAAAGATTTACCATCTAATTTGCTTCAGTATTGCTACACAAAGTATTAGCAAGTGTGTATAACAATGGTTTGTTGATGGTCCCTTAAATGAAATTGTGTGTTTTTAGCGTAAGGGCTTGGAGGTGAGCTAGTCATTCTGTAACAGTTCTGGGTTCAACTAAGTGAAGATGCCAATGGATCCTCAATATCTGTCAAATATCCAGGCAAAAACTAACTTCAATCACTTCTAGCAGGTGATGTGGAATGTTCCTGTGGCTTATCCATTAGAGACGGAGAACAATGATTTCGATATCCAACTCCCTCCTTTTGGGTGATGTTCCTGTTTAGTGTAAAAATGATGAAGGAACACTTTGACATTATACTTATGATATCTCTTGTTTTGCAGTCTATGGCTTGTGGTAGGAACGGTTTGTGCTACCCACCACCTTACACCCAAAGTTACGCATGCAACTACGGTTCTATGAATGAGGATGACCCCATTGGATTTTCCTTGTCACTTACGTGTAGATCAAGTATCTTATACTAACCAAGTGGGTGCCCTGGATGTCACCCAAGGATCAGTTCTTACAGAATCTTCATGCAAATTCCCAAAGATTCTGACCAGGAGCTCTTGCGGTCTTCCAGGCTTCGTAGACGCACACATGCATAACTTTCATTCTGTTTCATCCTTCTTTACTGTCAGAGGTGGCGCTTAAGGCACTGGATGACAAAGACCAGCAGTGTCACGAGGAATCCTAAGATCCAACCTCTCGATGCTGAGGAACTAAGCAGGACGACCACACAGCCCAGTGGATGCCGGGTGGCAACATTCACATTGAAGAACCTGCAGAAAATTCTCGGTGTCGCCCATGAGGCCATAGCACATATGGCTTCCAGGGGTGCTACATTCAGGGCTGATGATGATGTAGAGGCGCCCCTGGTAGAGTGTCCAGTGACCCCAGATGGCAGATAGTGATTATTTGCCTTACAGGTAGTATGAGCAATAGCCTCAACAATCCAGTGGGAGAGACACTGTTTAGAGAGACCACAACCCCAAAACCCGTGGCCCAAGACGGTGCACACCACCTCTGGATGGCGTCGCCACTCTCCTGTTTCATCCTGCCAGGTAAATACGTAGCCGATTGGCTGTTCAGGTGGGGGGGTTGCCCATGCCTGCAGATCACACCCGCTGCAACAAGACGCTGGAGGTCTACTGGGAAGAGACACAGTCCTGTGGTGATCCAACAGCAAGAATTTTCAATGTTATTTAACAAAGTGAACATTTAATATGTTCTAGACTAAACTAGAACTATATCAAACATTTCTAAAACTTTTATTTGGATAATTATGGCCTACAGCTCAAAAAACACACACATCTTAAAATGTCAGAATATTTTACTTTAATAATTCAAGTCATGGTCGTCAAAATCAAAACATAAAAGTTATAAACTGTTACTGTTGTGATGTTGAAAATGTAACACTCAGGTGACGCGCAGAGCTGAACTGCGAGGATGTCAACAAATACAGTTCCTTCCCTTGCCACTAGAGTGCGCCCTTTGACGAGTAAATGTCATATTCAAGCCACGACTCATTCATATTATTTGTTTAACCGAAAAGAAGTCCAGATGCCTTCAACTGGAGCCCTTATGACTACCTCAACCTGGATGACTGAGAACCTACACAAACAACTGTTTCCTAGATTTTTAATTTTTTTTCCCATCTGTTATAACAATTGCAACGCTTTCTCACTCGGTGCACTTTCGGTTTGGCGAACTGAAATTGTTAGATGTTCAGCAACGTCAGGCCGCGGATTTTAGCCTGCAGCCCCTTCACGTCCAGTCTCCATGGTCTCCACACGATCAAACGTTCCAGCGCGTCCAGCTCTCGCGCGCATGATCAGACCATCGCAGTCGCATTCGTGTTTACAATGGGAAGGCGGACTCAGGTGTCCCTACAAATGCATTAAGCTGGCCATGTGCAGCCCGTGTCTGACCGGAACTTGGATGCATGTGTTTTCAAATGATTTCTCATGATACGGCTTTTTTTTTAAGCTGTGCGTTGGCCTACATTACATTTACAGTACGTTCTAGAAAATAACGTTAGCATTACAGCCGGACCCGTGCGGCTATAAAACAATCGTTAAATGCTGTTTTAGACTGAAAAGTGCAGGGAGCAAATTTGAACGATGCTTGTAGATAACTAACTTGAAAGCGTCCCTTGGATACTAAACTTCTCATCTGTACAAAACCCAAACAGATCCGAGTTGTTCTTTTCAGCATTCGATGTTTAATGGCTGTCAATACATTATCGTATTATTCTGAAAGTCTTAGCCGGATGCAGTTTCAATTACCTTTTCGCGCTTAACTCGTGAGGAAGAACAGGCGGGGCATTTTTTTCCTTCACGGTGCTACATCTGGTAGTAGTATCACACCGCGGCCATATGTAACTCAACCCCATTCATTCGTTTTCGGACGCACTTCGCTTCATTTTGTGAACACCGACTCCAGCTCGGCAGAGCTATCAGCTGCGAGTTTGTCCCCGCTTCGTCATTCCTTCGGACATTTTCCAGTTTATGACCCGGCGGCTCCCGGTTGTAGGCGGCGGTGAGAGCACAGAACGATGATCGAGCGACCGGAGACTGCGCTTCCCAGCATTGCCGTGAGTCAATTTGTCTCCGCGGGCCAAACGTGTTGATATTACTTTTGTTTTTAATGTCTGATTAATTACTGATATAGGAAACTGTATTAAACCTGCTGGTGCGGAGTTTTCACAGCAAGATGTTCGGTCTATTCAGGGACATTTTGCATGTAACGCCTCATACAGCTATACTTGTTTCGAACTTCACCCGGCCCTTCTAAAACACGAACAAGTCTTTGAGTATTGATACATTCGGTACAAGACTAAACCGCGTATGTTTCAGTATATGCCTCAGTTTAAACAATGAATTTTGCCTCACATTCTTTGTATTCTGGTAATGCTAGACTGTAGGTGATGACGTGCTAACATGCTTAACATTTTTGCTGCAATAGATTAGATGTGTGTGTGTGTGTGTTTATGTGTGTGTGTGTGTGTGGGGGGGGGTCCTGTCTTTGTAACAACACAATGGCAGTAATTTGAACGGAAGCTATCTTGGGGAGGTCCTGGACGCCAGGCAGGTAGCAGGTATGTGTCCTGGCTTTAATTACAGCTCCTTGTGGATTGGTAGTTAGGAGTTAATGTTAGGAACTAGGTAGTTTTTATTTTTTTCTACACCGACCTATATAATGTTTAGGCAAAGTAAGTGTTACTAGCAAATGGGTAATAGTCTTTGCCAGCTTTTAATGTCATAACAATGTAGTGCTGGACGGTATGACCAAACCCTGTGAATATCATGGTATTATTCCTATTGATATTGGTCAGGATATATCACGGTATTGGTTTTGTTGGTGTGTTTTTATCTGCTCACCCACTAGTCAGAGACCTCTGTTGTGAACCAAACAACCGAACTCTGGTCCACTTGAATGGGGGGGGGGTTCAGACCGCTTGCAAGTGAATTCTGGGTTGACACTGGTGTGAACCCCATCCACACCAAATCACTGCAAGCGTATTATCTATGCCTCAAAATCTTCAGCAAAAGAATGAAGCAGAATGGATTCAACCAAAGTGTTGAGCAGATAAAACGTTGAATCATTAATACTTAAAAATATACAACGCATATGACGCACACGGAGGGGTCGCTGTTTGGGAGTCCCTCGAGCAAACACATTTTCAAATGACATTTTACTTGACTTTTGTTTCAATTTTCATCAGCATTACCCAGTGTTGTCAAAGCCAGTCATAATTTCATGCATTTTTGGTATTCCAAGACGGGCTTTGTGTTGAGGTGGTGCAGAAAATTGCCAGCCTCCTCCAACAACAGCTTTAACTCAACAACATTTTCATTAAATGGTCATTTGGTCAGCCTTGAATTTTTAAAAAAATCAATTTCTTCTAAATCAAATCAAATTTTATTTTATTGTAGTGTGTTTTGATGTCCATCTCCACTTCCTATGTCTTCATTCTCAAACATGGCCATCTACAGTGTGTTTTCTGCTGAAAAGCAGCAGCACAATTTTTAGTTCCCGTGCTGCACTCAAGCATGCATTTCAGTGAGAGGTCCTCACTCAACAGACTACACAACATTGGAGCACTCTTCGCCATTTCCCAACCATTGTTTCAGTTATTCATTGGTATTGAGATACATGGAAAATTCACAATTTATGGGAGATAATATCCGCTATAGATGTACCAGTATGTTGGTTCAATATTGGTATCTGCCAATATGTGTGGTTGAGTGATAACAGTGTATCTGTAAATCAGGTGACATTCATAGATACCAGTGGCCGGTAATGATTTATTGTGTCTTGTTAATGTTGCACTAGCTATATTCACTGTAGAGCACCTGACTGTAAGAGGATTTCTCTTGTTTCCTATACACAAAAGAGTTTCCATATCGATGCATCTTTAGTTACTGGTATTCTTTGGTATGAGCCAGCTATCACTATAACAACGATCATATTTGCTCTGCTGTGCCAAATTCCAATAGTTTTAGACGACAAATTTTAAACATTTCCAATGAAATTTGAACTTAGTTAAATAAAACGTTGCTTTTTGGCCAAGGATGTGACCATAGTCGATGAGCCACATTATGCTTGTACTGAAGTCTGCAGTGACTTTCCTTTGGATATAACCAATAGAATGGGCAGACCTAGACAGCATCTGGATATGCATATACATCTGATGCAAATCTGATCATGTGTCTAAGACAAAAAGTCCCTGTATGCATGTATGTATGTATGTTATTTTTTTTCCTAGTCATACATTCAAGATCATGCTTGTTCAGTGTTTTTGTGGCTTAACACCAACAGCCTGCTCTAATAATTTCTTCCCAATAGCACATTGACTGACTCAGAAGTGTCACCTTATGTAACACATGCATATACAGTATACACACACACACGCACACACACAGCTTGTATGTTGGAGGCTTGAACACGGAAATGTTGGAAAGTGCTTCAGGCTTTGTTCAGAGTGGTTCCGCCTGCTGTCAGGCTGCATGCAGCACTGACTATTGATGTGGCAAATAGATTGTTTCCCTTTTTGTTTTCAAGTTCCTTGGGTCCATTAACATCCACTGGTGATGTTGGTTCGCAACCTCTGGCTTTCTGAACATGACACTCAACAGTGTGAAAGGTGACATTTTATTGTTGTTTAGACTTATTTATTAATGTTTAATTTAATTGTCTAATACAAGGAATACATCAATAATTGGACCCACATATATATATATATGTCCTTTAATATTATCCACACTGCCTCTTACCTATACCTCACATTCTCATGCATACAGAGCCTCAGTTGTCATTGACAGTTACCACACTATGTATACGTGACTAGGAATGTCCCAAACCTACTTAATCGCTCTGAAAAGACTACTATTCAGCGTTGATAGAAGAAAACTAGAATAAGCCCAGGATCCTTTTCAGCACTGCAGCCAGGCTGACTTAGAGCCATCATTCTATGGAACCATGCATTCCTAGAGCCCTCACCTGTAATGATTTTATGAACTTCTTCAATAATAAAATTATACTTATCAGAAAATATCCTACACTTCACAGATTCCACTTCAGCAACAGGAATTATAGAGGCCATTATTAGTCCTGATGTGTGTTTGGAAAGCCTCCATCCAATTGACTCTTCATGAACTAACGACAACATTACCTTCATCTAAATCGTCAACCTGTATACTAGACCCCATACCTACTAGGTTGATCAAATAGGTTTTACCCTTAATTAGTAATCCACTACTAAATATTATCCATCTATCCCTTGTAACAGGTTATGTGCCCCACTCTTTTAAAATAGCTGGACCCAGAAGTTCTAGCCTACTATAGACCAATATCCAACCTCCCTTTTCTTTCAAAGATTCTAGAGAAAGCAGTAGCTAAACAACTATGTGGCTTTCTTCAGGATAATAGTCTATGTGAAGATTTTCATTCAGGTTTTACTACAGAGGATGGAACACCAAATTGGCATTAAAGGATCTGCTTTAAGATGGTTTAAGTCCTACCTATCGGATAGATATAATTTTGTTATAAAAAATCCGGCACATCCTGTCTCAACAAGATGCAGAGAAACTAGTACACGCATTTGTTACTTCCAGGCTGGATTACTGTAATTCTTTATTTTCAGGTTGCCCTAATAAGATTTTAAAAACGCTTCAGTTAATCCAAAATGCAGCAGCGCGTGTACTGACTAGAACTAATATCAGAGACCATATTTCCCCCGTACTGGCTTCTCTGCACTGGCTCCCAGTTAAATTCAGAATAGAATTTAAAATCCTTGTCCTCACCTACAAAACTATTCATGGTAAGTCACCATCTTATCTTAAAGAGCTCATAGTACCCTATCGCCCATCCAGAATCTTACACTCCCAAGATGCAGGTTTTATTGGTTTCAGCTTTCAGCTATCAAGCTCCTCTCCTGTGGAACTATCTTCCAGTCTTTGTACGGGAGGCAGACACACTCTCTGATTTTAAGAGTAGGCTTAAAACCTTCCTTTTTGATAAAGCTTATAGTTGGGGCTGACCTATCTAGCCCTTAGTTATGCTGTTATAGGCTTAGGTTGCTGAGGGAACAGTTCATGAGGCACTGAGCTCTCTTCTCTCCCCCCTCTGACTCAGACTCCTTCCCTGCGCCTCTAAATGTCCGTATTCTTACACTAACTTTACTTCTTCCCCGGAGTCGTTGTGCTTTATCATCCTACAGGTCTTTCTAGGTCGCGGTGGGAGCTGCTGCTGTGGTCCTACCTGATGCTTCCTGGCCACATTAGGACAGGAGATCCTGTGACTTGGATCCCAGGCTGGATTTCAAAGTAAAAATCAGGATCCACAGATTACCATGTCTTCTGGACCAATAGATTACACCTGCTTCTGGATCAATACACTTCACATATCCCTGGATTTATAGATTCCACATCTTCTTGGACTCATGGATGTTTTAGTAAACTGTTATTGTCATGTTGTGTCTGTACAAGTGACATCAATTGCACGTCTGTCCGTCGTAGGAAGAAGGATCTCTCCTCTGTGGTTGTTCCTGCGGTTTCTTATTTTCACCCGGTTCGAGGGTCTAAGAGTAGAGTGTCACATCGGTACAGTTTGTCAAAGCCCAGTGAGATGTGTAAGTTGTGATTTTGTGCTATACAAATAAAATTCAATTTGGTGGGGAATGGCTTTTTCTGTTTAAAAGTTTTTTTGATTCTTCAAGTCTTTTCATTATAGGCTTATCTGCCATCTTTTTTAAAACATACAGCTGCTGAAATACTCATTAAAAATGTATATAACCTGCTGCAGTAACTGCTGAACACTTTTGGCACATCATATTTTTCATGACCTACTTAATTCGAATGCAGGGGCCCCAGTTAAAAATTATAATTAATGTGACAAATATTTCACACTTTCCGTATTCACTCTATCTGTTTATTTGTGACTTTTTACCCCATCCCACACCCCTGATACACACCCTTTCAGCAGACCCATCAGCACAGAGCTGCATGGTTTCATTGGCACCATGAATGACACAGCCGGAGAGGCTGTTCTCAGGCAGACACACAGGCTAGTGTTTGCCTCACCTGTCTTGATTGGAGTGGTTGCTATCTGACATGTGGAGATGAGGAAGGAAGAAAGGGATGAGAGATACCTGTGTGGTAAAAGAGTGAAGGCAGCCGGAGAGCCTGGTTGTGCTGTAACCTGCTAAATGAGTATCAGAGTGGAAATTATTCGACATGCAGACAAATTGCCTCTGTCTACTGTTCATTGCCTTTATTCCCATTACTTTACATTTCTGTGCCTCTGCAGAGGCTTAGTTTAAGTTTCAGATGTACTGTAGATTACATTTTGGATGGGCTCCACTTCTGTCACTGAAGAACTTCACTAATAGTATTAGTATGTTAACAACTGTCAACAGTACACTAAAGAATTCCTGTAAGTTTTGCATGCATGCACCACTGTTTCATCTTTTTCAAAAGGCTGTTTATTTTCTTATATACCTGTATTCATTTGTATATTAAGATAAAAAATTCAGAAATGTATTTTGTTTTAGTTATTATTCCTTCACACTATAATCACTGCACTAATAGAAAGTGTCTGTCTGTGTGTTTTTTCCTTCAGCAGCGGAACCTGGAGGGCTATGTCGGCTTTGCCAATCTTCCCAATCAGGTGTATCGGAAATCAGTCAAACGAGGGTTCGAGTTTACATTAATGGTCGTAGGTAAGCTGAACACTTAATCTAACACATGACTGATTATGTGAATGTATGTTTAGTGTCTGCTTATGTGATACTGGGTGTCTATGCCCAAGCCAAACCAGTGGCGGCACACTTGGCCGTTTATCTGTGTCCCTTCATCTGAGCGTTATGTGCGAATCTGGGTCATCAGTGGAGGTTGAAAGAAAGTATGTGCAGCATCTAGAGCATACAGCTGCTCCCAATGATGATTTGACAGTTTAAAAATAAGGTTTTGCAGTGCCATGGTGCCCAGTGTGGCCTGACTAATAGAATGCCTGCAGTGAGAGGAAATGTGTGCATGTGAAAATATTTCTCATTAAATCTCAGTTCCCACACTTTCCCGGAGGAGTTTTCTTTGTAACCCCAGGATGCACAATAACACATTTGTGTGTTTTGGATAATTTGATTTGGTGAGTGATCAACAGGATCTGTGTCCACATATGGATGATTTTGGTTACAAAACCTGGCTAATGGCATCATCGTTAGCGGGAGGGAAGTTGAAGGTGTCATGGTTTTGGCTGCTAACGTCAACACACAATTAGTATTGTGTAGCAAACCGAGTTTCGATTCCAGTTCCTGCTCTAATTTCTATTCTTTGAGGATCTGGGTCAAAAAATGTCACATATTTATTTCAGTTATTTTAGAAAGTTTTCTATAAGTTGACTCATTTTTAAGCATACTCAAATTCAAAACTGCTTTAATACAGTTTAAGAAACCTAAAACAGATACAGCTTAATTTGTTTGCTGTTAATAAATTTTAAGTTTCAATCATAATATGCCCTTTCTTTGTTCACTAATAGAATATACAGTGGGGCTGCTTTAACAACAGGCTGATAGTACGATGCGTGGGGTGAAACAAAATGAACAAGACAGAATGAAGAAGCAGCAACAGTTAGGGGGTAGTTGGTGGTCCAGCTTTTCAATGTTATTTAAGAAGCTAAGGTACCAGTAAATGACAACTCCAGCATCTCCAGACCGAGGTTGAGACTGATGTGCACTGTTTTGTTGCTGCTGCTGCTGCTGAAAGTGAAGGGGTTAATCCTGAAGCACATCCCCAGTTCCCACACAGTGACAGAGCAGGAAAAGGATAACATAAATTCTGAGTTTGCACTCATTGCTCACATTCTGAGAGACCGACTAAACTTAGAATATTATTATTCTGAATGTCTGCTAATCCAGCGCTAATATTTTAGTCTAGTCTCATTAATGAAAGCTTAAAAATTGAAATTTGTTCATGATTCCAATGGAATAGAAACTGCAGTCAGTTTCTACATGTGCCATCATTATAATACAAAATAGCCACGTGAACCATGAACCACGGGAAAAAAAATCTCTCTTGGAGTTGACATGGAGTAATAAGTGTTTTGTTTTGTTTTAACTTAAAAAGATACTAACTGCAGTCAAATCAAATAGTAAGTTCTTGCACCTCTAGTTAATGTGAATGGGGCTTTGTTGAAATATTGTTCGCTGTGTGAAAGGGGCCTGTATTGATTTATGAAGTGTGGATGCACTGCAGAGCTGTTCCGCTGTCCTATCAATTGAAATTGATTGTGACTCTCTAGTGTGTGTGTGTGTGTGTGTGTTTGTGTGTTTGTGTGTGTGTGTGTGTGTGTTAGGTCTTTGGTCTTAACCTCTGTTTCCTCTTTTAATGAGTCATGAATCAAACACTGTGTAATTTATGGTGACCCCAATCAATTCAGTGAAAAGACAAAGACATTAACACAGAGAAGCATTTATTAAGTAAAGAAGCCTGGGGGAGACCAAGTGGGCAGAGTGATGGCTTTTGGAGAGAACCAGACGGACTCATAATCTAAACTAGATCCTGTTTCAGGCTCTTTTATAATCGGGCCCCTCTCACTCTCTCTCCCCAGCTTTCTTGGCAGAGAGCACCACATACCCCAGCTGATCCAAATTTCACACATAATGAATGTGAGGGGCATAACAGTGTGTTAAATACTCAACACAGCAGATGCAAAAATAAGAGCTTCAGAAGAGGTTCTCAGCTACGGTTTATTTTTCCCATGACTAAATGTTTCTGTATGCTATGAGGAATAAGAACAGTGTTGAAATACATTGGTAATGACTCAAATAACTTCTGCACATTTATTTTTGTTCTGCTAGTGAATTAGCCATTTTAAGTACTAGTGTTACTAAGCATTAGCATTTAATACAAAAATAGCTTAAAAAAATACTTGACAAAACACACCTATGATTTCTACAGTGCAAGGATACAATCATTTTAGAAAACCTGACTTTTAAGGGTGAGAATAATCAACAAGGTGGTTTTAAACAATGTTTCTTTGCAGAAAACACAGACATACTGAAAGAACTTTGTGGTTGATGCACAGACTAGGAAATGGTATTAATAATTTAGTCTAATCCAAATTACCTCTGATAGAGCAACAGTTGTGTCCAGCCAGAGACCAAAGTTAAAAGCCTAGTGGGTGTGAAGAAAACTTGTGTAGCTTTAACAATATACACAACAACTAGTTTAAAACATTTGTACACACCTTTTATGATGAAATGTCTTTTTTACTTTTTGCCATACACTTATCCTGTGTAAATTAATTTCCTCACTCATAAAATGCCTTTTCCACCATTAACTATGGACCGCAATGAAAAACCACAAATCTAATCTCTTTTTTTTGAGAATCGGCCAAGTAGATCCAAAGCAAACAACAGACTGGTTTGATTCAGAACTGCTGTACTCATCATTACAGTGTGAAAGCTTGACTTGACTCGGAGGTCCTCCATTGTTCCATTGTTGTTTTAGAACAACAGATGGCAGAGTATGAGATAATTGGGCTGATGCAAGTAGCTTGCTCAAATTTTAATAGGGTTCACACTAGGGCTGGGTGACATGTCCTATAAATAACATTGCAATATTTTCATATCGCAATAAACAATATATATATATATATATATCACAATATTTTTTTTTTTTTTGCATGCAAAATCGTGGAAAATACAATCAAGTTTAATCTATTATGACACAGCCATAAAGCTCACAAGTACCAGAACAGATTCATTATCTGTAATTATCTGTCCAACCCGTACCTTCCCAGTCCCGTTAATTTAAGTCTTATTACCCGACCAGTGGTTGTCGTCACAAGTCGTGATTGAAGGCACAGGCTGGGAGTTTTGGTTGTTGCAGCTAATGCTATGCCACTGCAGTTTTTTAAGTATTTCATCAGGGACGACGTCTACTTCGTGGCTATCAAATGCTAACACTTTTTGACACTGTTTACAGCGAAGCCACTGACAATGTTATTGTCAAAGCCTGTTATCACACATAACTTCTCCCAAATGTCTGACTTGACCACAGACACTGCAAACTCGCACGGGCTCTTCACTTTTTGCTCTCTCTCTGTCCCCCCCCCCGCTTCTCCTGACACAAAAGTGCGTATACACCCAGTAGAGCTTTCTGAGAGCGCATCAGGAGGGAACGAGAGAGGGAAACTCCAAAGTTAATTTCATGCCAACAGCTTGAAACATTCGCGACACAATTTGTACTCAATGGTAAGATATAGTAATTTACTGTATATCATGTGAAACAAGCCACAGGTTTATCAAGTATATTTGATATATTGCCCATTCCTAGTTCACACCATGAACTAATTTCTATAGCTAGCACTTTCAAACGGCTATCTGTTCCCACCAACACCATATACCATCTTTATTTCAGCTATGTATACAAAATATATGAATAAGCAAGTTCTAATTTGCTGTCATTTCATTCTTAACATACTGGTATTTGGTAAGATATGAATTGAGATGGAGGTAAAGTTACTGTTAAGTCTTTAATTTTGATTACTTTGACTACTTACTACTTTTGATTATTATGGGTAGAGTTTGGGTTGGGCAGTCTGCAGTGAATGAAGGTCATTGCAATGTCCTCAAAAGAACCGCAGCAAAAAGCTGTGTGTTCGTAAAAGAGTTAACAAAGGTCAGATTGGCCAAAATATGAGCTCTATTTGTCTCATGCTGAGATGTTTCAGATTAATGTACTGTTATTATATCCAGATTTACCTGTTTTGTTTTTTGACCACAGCATTCTGCATGTACAGTATGTGACTGCGTGAATGTAACCTAACTTTTAAAACTAGATATTGTTGCAACAGACAAACTGAAATCCTGTTTATTTTATAATTCAGTGCTTTGCGTACACATAGACAAAGTTTGGATAATCAAAATAGGACCTTGGGATGCTTGAATTAAAAGCAACGTTGTCTTTGCCAATACCTACTGCCATCATACCCAGCGTTAAAAAGAAGTTGGTTTTTATTTTTTGTATTTTTTGGTGGTGGTTGTTTTCGTACACTTGTACCAAAAAAGGTTAACAGCAAGATTTCCCCTGGATTATTTCTGAGACGTAAAAGTAAGTAAAATTCAAGTTAAACTAGCAGACTAAGTGTCCATAAAAAGTGTTGTACATTCACCCCCTTGAATATAAGAAGTCAGTGTCTTATCAATAGGAGCAACATGGTAGGATCCCCCTGTTTTTGTTGCATCTCCTTTGAGCGAAGTTTTGGCCATGATTTCTTTATTTAGTCTCACTTTTCTTCTTCCTCTCTGTCCAACTCTGTGTGTTCTGTCTTGATCTGCCTCTCAGAGGGGGGGAAAAGCTGCTTCCTGCCCCTTTGTCCAGCTGGCAGATTGAATAGAAACTCCTGCAATGATAAGCAATATCTAGTGCCAATGCAAAACTGGACTGAGCTTAGTCAGATCAGAGCTGAAGGAAGCATTGAGGAGACTGAAACCAGTGCCTGCTTCATGATGTATCTGATTTTTAAACCGGCCAGTGCTTAACAGCCCATCTCCCCTTGCTTTCTTCAGGCAACTCAGTTCATGGGCCATCCTCTGATCAAATGATCAGCAGGTTTCAGATGACGGGGATCAGGATTCCTGATCCCCATCGTAGTGTAATTATAAAATTGGCAGGCAAAATCAGGTAGCACTTTTTATCAGAAAAAATTAAGCAGTGTTCACTAATACAACAGCAGCTAACAATTACTTTACTGTACTATAACACTGGTACTGTATTTGTACTTTCAGTAGAACAATTAAGTCTGTCATCCCTGGAGAAAGATGTGCTTGTGTAAGTTTCTATGTATTATTTTACACAAGATAACTCAATTGCACACATATTTGATGTAGTTTGGCATGCAGCTTTGGTATGACCCAAGGATGAATTAATCCATCAATTTCTGGTCGTGATCTGGATCAATTTTTAAACCTGGACATCACTCAAAAACTAATGGATGGATTTTCATGAAAATTGTTATGAGGATTTTGAGGATTTGATATAAAGTACATATTGTGATGACTGTATCGTATTTATTTAGTAACTTGTTGTTGTTGTTACCATGTTTTATGCTCAGCATGTTTTACACCAGTGGCATTTGAGTTAGTTATTTCTAGGGCATTTTCATGTGGGTGGCCGAGGAAGGAAAGCTAATCTAAATTGTTTTCTCCTTCTTTTTCATTACATTACATTAGCGAAAACTTTAGTTTATTTGATGGATTATCATAAAGACATTCATGTTTTCCCTTGGAATTTTTTTTTTTTTGTTTAGTGGCACTATGAGCTATTTTTTTGCCTAATGTAGTTATAATTAAATATCAGTGTTTTGTGTACAACAGAGTTTCTGCTGGGGTTGTTAGTGTGTAATTCTCCCTCCTCCTTCATTATTGTGCATAAGGGAGAAGTGTTACGGAAAAATGGAGACTGCAGTGCTAGGCAAACTCTGCATTGTATTGGTGAGAGATTTATTGACAATAGTTCATCATCTTTTAAAATTCACATAATTAGCATTAAACCGTGACCTGTTGCTCAAATTATGCTTTGTTAAAAAATTAGCGCCATTTTTAACAGTGACTGTTATTAACACCTGTATTTGAAGATACAAAAATATTATATAATGTCTGTACAAAGGCACAACATTCATTTCCATCCAACGTGCCATTCATTTTCTGCCCAAATCATGTTTTGGTGATGGGTAAGTCTGACCACATTTCTTCCTCAAAGGTGATGGTTCACCACTAAGCTTCCAGGTTTAATTAATGCGTTCAACAGTTCGTTACCCTGTTCTAGTTTCCACAATCGCTTTAGTTGTTTTCTTTGCCTGATGCAGGCGAATAATTAGAAAAAATAATTACTGCAGTAATTGTCCAATGGAAAGTTCTTATCTATTTGTTTACTTAAATCCAGATGGTGACTTTTTTTTTTCCAGACAGGCGGTGTACATGTTTTCACATGGTTCTTAAAAATTTTCTTTAAGAGCCACAAGTATTTTTCAAACCATAATAATAAGATAAAATTCTGATGAGTTTTAACTGTTTTCTTAGTGTAATTTTGATTTATGGAGTAGTCATAATTCTGAATGCGTGCAATTAAACAAGGTAGCTGTCAGCCCCTGGAACCAAATGTAAAAATCCAACCAAAACCGAACACGTACAGTTAGCTTTGAAAGTATTTGCACAGTGACACAATTGATTAAAAGCTGCTCAAGAAAAAAATAAATTAAAAAAACTGTACCATAATGTACCATAATGATGGAAAGAGAAAATTCTGATGAAGGAAAGGTTGTGCCCATGATCTGAAGCATACCCCACTATGAGTCAGACATGGTGGAAGCAGTTTTATTGCATAAGCTTGTACGACTGCCAGAGGAACTGGGTCACTATTGTTTGTTGATGATGGGACTGCTAAATGGGGTATCAGGCTGAACTCTGAGATGTATAGGGTTACATTTTTCTGCTCATATTCAGCCAAATTCTACAAACCTGATAGGACAGCGCCCCACAGTACAGATGGATAATGACCAAAAACACACGCAAAATCAATCCAAGTTCTTCTCAAGGCAAAGTTTTTGGTAATGTTCTATTTTTCAAACCTACTGCTGTGGTGTAAAGAAGTAAAATATCCAAAATTATGTCACTGTCCAAATACTTATGAATTTAATTGTATAGTGATATGTTAATTTCAACCTGTTATTGTATTTTTTCCATTAAATATTTTGTCTAAGTAGTCAAGGCCTGTAAATAAAGCAGCCCCGTACTAGCCTGCTTACTAACTCAGTATATGTTTGTCTTCTTCACTGATTTGTGTATGATTTTAAAACCGAGTGGGTAGGAACTCCCGTCTCTCATGTTGTTGTTGTAGTTCTCTAAGCTTGTGAGCTGTGTTGTTTGTAGTTGAACTGTGCATTTTGAGTGTAACTGTCTGACAGGATTAGGATTGAATGCCTTGCCGATTGACCTTGCAGAAAGGAGTGAGTGAAGGAAGGCTTTAGTCTAGTTAATCTGCTGGTTTAATCAGATGTATTAATACGCACCGAGCAAACAGGTTTTCTCTCACTCACACGCACATACAGTTTTAGTGCAAAAACCCTTATGTATAAAACCTACCTCTCTCCTTTGTTCCGTCCATTTATTGAATCACTTCCATGCTCAACCCTCACTTTATCATTAAAGCTCAGAATGACGAATTTGTTACAGTTTCACCACTAATATTTTTTGACAAATACCTTGTCAAATCAAATATTTCTTAAAAAAATCTTGACTGATGTTGTTTGAAATTTAAAGTATTTCATTTAAACTCATTAAGCTGGAGTGAGAAACCTCAGAAGGACAAATAAATGCTTATTTCGAAATTCTAATGACACGTTTTTTACATAACATGTACAAGTTCTTTAAAATGTTATTTAGTGTGAGCAGCAAATTAGATTGATAATGGCAAATACAGTTGTTTCATTGACATGATTAAATAAACAGCAGTGTTACACTCAAAATAATAATTTGTAATTTGTAATGAACATGATTCACTCATGCCACCTATATTCAATCTCAAGTTGCCTGTTTATGGTGTTCAAATAGCACAGTCAAAACATTAGTGGTTGAAATGTTATGTTAATATTTTAATTCAATTAATTTGCCTTTTATTGAATTTAAATGTTTGTACTTAATGTGGAGGCTCCAGCCTATCTCAGCTGACACTGGGCAGTGTGCACCCTCAACAGGTCTCCAGTTCATCACAGGTCTGACACAAACAACCGTATTACACCTAGGCCCTGACCCATCTGGGATTGAACCCAGGACCCTGTTGATGAGCCCAAAGTCACCCGTGCATTTCAGAGAGACTTTAAAATTTTTCCACTCACATTGTTTTACAATATTTTACATGTTAAACATTCAGCCTCATTATACAGTTGCCAAGATCAGTGTTCATATTTCTCCCCTTAAATCATCCTATTCTTAAATTGCCTTATGTTAACATATTACCTGCCACTCACAATGCAAACCTTCCTAATTGCAACCACATCGTTCCAAAGAGAAAGTTGATGCAAATTTCAAAGCTACAAAACTTGCATGACGATGACATGAGCAACTAAAAGTAGGTAGAGTAAATTTAAAACAGTATGACAATGCACTAGAGACTATAGAACTAAAACAATTTTGCCTAAAGTGTGCCCCTTTAGTCAGAACAGCTGTTTTTTGAAATACATGTAGAACGTTTTGTCAACAAAATAGTTAAGACTCATCAAGAAAACAGCCTTTCAGAATTTGAGCCCATTCGCATCCCTATTCTTGACTAATTAGACACTTCTGGGATTCTAGCTAGTCAGTGGGATATTCATCATAGAGGATGCAGAAACACTAAGAAATTGTCTTACATAATGTATACAATACATAATGATACCCAGAAAATTCCCCTGTCTGGTCTCTAAAAGGCCAATATTAAAGATGCAGAATCTGGAGTTAAGTAATTTCCAGTCCATGATTTGTTCTTTGCGATCTTCTGTTGGAATCATTCAATGAATATTCAAATAGCCCCCCCTCCAAACCGCACAACTAACATACAGAAAGACTCAAACTCCAAAAACCCTCACCCCCAATAAAGCTGACAGAGTATCACTTTTGCTTTTATCATTGAGATGAGGGCTGTTGTTTGTTATGAACTTCAGTCATCAAAATAACCTTTTTTGCAGACATAGGTCATCATGGATGGTTGATTTGTGTGTAACAGCAGCCCACTTTCTGTCAGTTGCTTCACTGAGCATAATTGTTGTTGATTTGTGATATGCTAGCTTTGCATTTCATTTTCATTTATATTGTTGAACAAGTTTTACACTGAACTTGGAATGGCTTTAGTAGTCTTTGCATGTGTCGGATGTTGGATGCGCTAACAAATGCGATACTGACTTTGAGCAGAAAAGACCACGCTACCCACATTTTACTGACATCAACACAACGTCCATATTTTAGAAACGTGTTCTTCATTTGACTGGACACCAGCTTGTATACCAAGCTATTCATAGAGAATCCGTGTTGCCTCTGAGCACAAGACTTAGCATGGACTTCTCTGTCACTGTATAGTGTATCTGTGGATGGGGTCATGCACATATGTATGTTCATGCATGCTTAGTCAAACCACTGCAGGCAAGTCTCTTTTCTTTTTCTTAACCTCTGTTCTAAATCCCTGCATCTCTATTTTGAGACACACAAGTCTGCCTTGACCCAGCATGTGCCACTTCTGTCAGATTTAGTCTCAGGCTTAGTGGAACATGCACTCTCTTAATTTTTCAAAAACCTAAGGAAAGTGGGTTGGGTCCTTTTGGGGTTTCTATCGGCAGCCCATGTGTCAGGAAGTGTCCTGACACAGTTTAGGTTGGACTTGGACTCTTCCATAGTCTCTGCTGGACTTGTAGATTGTCATCTTTACCAAAAACACTAACCTTTGCTGCCTGTTTCATCCAGTCTCATATAGACTCAACAATAGAGAATTAGTGCAACAGCAGTCTTTGGTTCTGAAATACAACCTCTCTCACATGCACTGCCTGTCTGTGAGTCTGCTGTTCTGTCTTTAAGCCTGTATGTTTCCCAGCTGTCTCATTTCACACTCTCTAGATCAGGTCTCCCACATGCCTGTTAGAAGTGTGTGTGTGTGTGTGTGTGTGTGTGTGTTTGTGTTGGGTGCTACTTAGTAGGCCCGTCAGGATGTGAGGGGGCCAGCTGCTGCCTCAGGGAACAGAGGTGGTGGGGTAGGAAAGCGGGAGGAATGTTAGAAATCTCATGGCAAATTCAATCTGACCATTTGTATGTACATATTTATGTCTAACTCCAGTTCTCATGTTAAAATTACATTTTCAATCTGTACAATAATCATGCAGTGTGCTGAATTTTACAAAAAAGTGAGCATTAATAGGGCATTCAAAATTGCAATCTCATTAAAGAATCAAAATAAATGGCATGTATTGAATATGAGTTGAACCAGAGAACTAACAGCAGAGGCCGAGTATAAAAAAATGGGGCAAAATGGAATTCTGAGTGACACAGAGACTGACCCACGGATAGATGGACTAATGGCTCAGAGAGGGACAGAGGAAGAGGAACAGCAGGGATGAGCTGGAAGGGCCAGCTATCCATCACTGATGTTTGGGTTTGTTAGTCTATTTACAACGTGCTGGCAATGCACTCCACCCTTGTTATGTGGAACCAATATTTAATTAAAGCCGAGCTTGGGAGGCTAATTGGGAGAGACTTGTCCTCAGGGGGTTTAAACCACTGCAGTGACTCAGTGATGCATCCGTCAAACTTTGTGTCTCTGTTTTAGAAACGGAAAAGGTTTAGCTGCTCCTCCGCCATTTGTACAGCCATTAATACACAGTACAACTGTACCAAGCATATCATTTGGTACAAACTATTTCCAAAAACTTGGGACCCTGTCTAAAATGTGAATCAAAAAAGAATGCAATGATTTACAACATATTTAATCCCCATTTTAATTAGCACGACAACATATCAAATGTTGAAACAGAGGAATTTCATTTCTCTTTTGAAAATGATCCTCCTTTTGAAGGCAGCAACATATTTCAGTCAAATCAGGACAGTGGTCACAAAAAATGACCCTCACTAGAGTCAGCTTTGGAACTCTTTATATATTTTCTTTCCTTTACCTTGTTTTGTCATCTTATTCAGGATGTTATACATACCGATAATAGTCTTGACACTATTTGGATGGGACACAGTAACAATAGGCCGTCTATACTGTGCCCAAATACGTTTACAGATTGTTTGACTAGTTTGGGCACTCTGTACCATGGTCCTGGCACAGCTGAAAGAGGTGTGGTTTTGTATGGTACAGTTGCTCATTCATGAGCGCAAGCATGTGTACGCAATTTGGACATGAAAAAATAACTGAACGCCTCCTTTGTCTCTTGCTGATTCCACAAAAATCAGTCTCCACATTGCATATTCAATAAATCTTAACAATGCGTGCATGCTGTATCTGAACAAAAAGACTCCAAATAAACCACAAAGTCAGTATAGTTGCATTTATATCCTCTCAATGTGATGACATAATTAAAAGTAGTTATTGTGTTCAGGCATTGTTCTGCTTATGTCATGTTCACACCTAATAGAGTGCTTCCTTGGTGTGGACCAGATGCAAATTAGATACATGGTTTCATTTTTCAGTTGGTTTGGTTTGAGTTCACAAAGGCAAATCTCAAGCAGACTGTTAAATTGTAGATTGTAAATTAAATTGTAAAAGTCACTTGCACGGCATCACTTCAATTATTAGACGTTTAGGCGGATTAAAATGAAACAAACCCTCATCATCCCTACATCATGGAGCATCGACAGTTTTTCCTGCTAATCTTTATCAGGAGTGCATCTCAGCAGATGTTAGCGAATGGCGCATACGAATGTATGGTCAGACAACGTGAACCTGCAATCGCTTAAAGTGTGCTTGTTTGTTAAAGAGAAGGTGATTGTGTACAGTAATGGGCAGGGCACTGACTGGCACGAGAGTGAGAGATGCTTTTCTGAAGCAATGGTGGGATTTTTAATGTTACACTGGGACTATGGTAGAGTCATTTAGAATAACAGTTTTCCATTGTTCAGATAATTGATGGGTAACACAGGCTAAAGAAAACAGAATATCCTGAACATTCCTAATCTGTGTTAAAAAATATTCTACTGGGAAGGAAGAGAAGGGAGGGAAATTATCACATTTCTTCATGGAGTTTTGTTCAATGTTTCCTTAATAAAAGTGAAACTATGCCATTGAACAGAACCTCTAATGTCATCAGCAGTTTTGATCTGAACATATTGGTATTAGTCTAATCAAATGCAGGATTAGAAAGAGATCCAGGGATTGGTTTACCACTCTTCACTGTTTGTGATCTTATTGTTTGTGTAACCTGTTAAGTTCTTTTACGACCACCAGCAAGATGTTTGCTGAGGTTCCATTGAGATGTTTGTTCAGCAGTGCACTAGAATGGCCTCTGTATATTGTTTAATCAGGACTCAGGACTTGCTGCTCAGGATGCGTGGCAGTTTTAGACCTCTGTCTTTTGGTATGATTGATCTCAGTGCCACATCTGTTTCACAGACAAGGCTAGCTAGCTAGGTTCAGCATAAAAACTGGCAGAGCCCATTGGGAGCAGGAACTGAAATATTTTGCCCTTGATTTTCTCTCCCGAAATGGCATCAGGAACCTTCCCACGGTGCGACCGCTTTAAAATGCTGTTATGTTCCGTGTAGTTTAATAGAGGTAAAGAAATCTGGTGACATTTACAAGAAGGTAGTTGTCAGGAAGATACAGGACACCACCCAAATGAATGTGTGAAAAATAATCTGATTATATGACAACTCCTAAAAAACAACTAAAAAAGTAGAAAAAGATGGGTCATAAAATCAATTTTATTTAACATTGTATTAACATCAGGTGAATGTTTGTGTAGCTGCAGTCCATTTATTGTCTGTTAAAGTTAGGCAGTGTTTTTTATGATCCACTGTTACTCTAAATTTCCAATGTGAAAAGTATTGTTGAGAGACAAACCCCCCCAGAATTGTCAACTGACTCCCCATTTCACCTAACCTATATGCAGTATTTGTGTTTTTCATAAATAACATGAACATTAACAAGAAACTTTCTAACATTGAAGCAAAGAATGTATATTTAAGGGAATATGGGGGCCGGAGTAAGCATTTAGGTTTACCCACATCCAACAAATTATAATGCTGCTTTAAAGTTCAACGCTGATATAAGAAACAAACTTCTAGTTTAATAATTGGCCACTCACTTAACAAGCCTATTTCAATTAAAAATGCCAACCCCATTGATATCACAAGGAAGACAAACACCTCTAACCAAACACAATAGTTAGCCAGTTAGCTGTTGTAAATGAACTGCCACATTAATAATAACCAGTTAGGATTAAGATTTGGTTAATAAGCAGCCTCAACTGCAGCCATTGGTAGACTGAGAATTAATTTCCTGCTGTCTGCAGTGACACTTAGCTGCTAAAAGGAAAAGCAGACAAATTGAAAGACACACATGCCCAAGCACACTCAGTTAACATATCCTCTTTACATTTAAATAACCTTTCCTCCTTTGCAGGACTGGGAGCAATTTTACCCAGCTGTGAAGGAAAGGAGAAGAAGGGGGGTTTCATACATCTGTGCAATTTTGCCACAAAGTGGCCTTTGTGTGTTCAGGACATGCTTGACCTCTAATTCCAGTCCATCAAACTGGGCAAGTTCATCATCAGGCTTTAAGGCTGCCAGAATCAGTGTGACAATGGCCGTTCATAACTCTCAGAGGGACAGAATGTCATCCATCACTGAACAAACACACAAAGTGGGCAGACTAAGGGGTTAAGAAGGGGGGAAGACTGGAATCCAGCAAGCCTTCACACCACTTTGACATGGACTCATGGAATACCCAGAAGTCATATGGAAAGTATATGAAACTTCTTTTCCTGCAGATGTTCACCTCTAGTGGGTTGCTGATTTTGAAGAGAATAAAAAGAAAATAGTTGTTTTATCTATTAAGATACCTGCTGTCACTTTAGTGATTTGAGGGTTGTTGATGGCTTTCAGGGCACACTTTTCGAGCTAGACGAGGGGATAGCTTGGCCTTCCAACCACGCTTTCTGACATTTTCCACAGTGTGGAATTTTTTGTACTTCTTTATTATGCTCTGTATTGTGGCAATAGGCACTCTGGAAAGCTTTGAAATGGCCTTATAGCCCTTCCCATCATTGTTGGAATTTACAATACACATGCGGAGATCTTCACTGAGTTCTTTAGTCTTCACCATACTGACATGAACTGAGAAAGTCTGCATTGACTCAATTTATACTCCATAAGCAGAGTCCTGAACCATGGCATTTCCCTCATCAATTTCAATATATGATATTATTTTATGTATTCACAGTGGATGCAAACAGGTATAGAATCTTGGGAACGTCTGAAACGTGTATTCTCAAAAGCATAGAATAAAAAAGCCAAGACAAGAGCAGGGTATGACTATTTCTGAAGATGCTAAGAAATGAATATAGTAGTATTTCCATTGTTATGCAAGTTAGATGGAAACCAAAATTGTTGTTCATTTACAGCTGACAACTAAATGTATTCAACAAAGGTGGAATAGTGAAATTTGGGACTTTAATTCTTGAGAAAAACACAAAAAACTTCAAATTTACAAGGGGTATGAATACTTTTGTTAAGTGTATCTATCTCCTTACTACAGATAAGCATGAACATAAGATGTTGCCTGCTTTTTTTCAATTTTGTTTACGTCAAACTAATTATCAAATGCTGTAATTTCTTACACTTGTGATATTATCTGGTTGAATACTTACAATTGTGTATGTGTGTGTGTGTGTGTCTGTCTGTCTTCAGGGGAATCTGGTCTTGGGAAGTCTACACTGATCAACTCTTTGTTCTTGACTGACCTGTACTCCAAGGACTACCCAGGACCGTCTCAGCGCATCAAGAAGACGGTGCAGGTGAGGTTAATTTTAAATAACTTCATGTATTATGAAGTTGTAAGTATGATTACAGTCTACCTGACAAAGGACTATAAACTTCTGAACATCTTCCAAATACTGTCACACAGAATGTGTGTGAAATGTTAAAGTAGAGAAGTAAGAACACAGCACACACAGACAGTCTTGGCCCAGTCATTTCGTACTATGCCGAAGTACTATTTTCCCCCTTTCTCAGTCCCCTATTGGCCTGCAATCACACTGCTCCCAGCACAACCATGCATGGTTACCTGTGGCACATACGTCATCACAGTGAGAGAACATGACTTCTCAGCTTTATTGATTATTCAATGTTGCGATAGATTTTTGCAGAGACAGCAGGAGACGGGAGGCATTCAGTCATGTTGTCATGTCCATGTTGCATATGTGTGCTTGTGCATGAGCAAGCAAACTGTGCCAAAGCTCACCTCTTCCAACCATTCTAGGGCCAAGGAAGTTTATTGTGCCTGAGCACGGTACTGGGCCCTCACACTAGTCAAACAATCTGCACTCAGTGGGTGAAACGTGCTTTGGCACAGTACGGCCCTGTGTGAATGTTCTCTGAGTCTGATTCTCATGCTAGTAATATACACGGTCCAGTGGATGGCAAACTCTCTTGTCAGGGTCTGTGGTTGGTCAAAAAATTATTTAAGCTTGAATACTTCGTGATTTATAATACTATAAATTTTAGGACTCCTGGTACACCCTCAACCTGCACAATTGTTCTGTTAAACCAACATACCTTTCAACACTGTTTTAAACTTTTGACCAACTCGAACCAGGCAAAAAAACAACCATAGCAAATTTCCTTGGAAAAGATCTTAACCACTTTTGGTTTATAATGCAAACAACTGAGCCCAGGTATACTACATTACCTTGACACCTTTTTACTGAAAATGCAGTAGGGACTCATGAAAGGGTGAAATGATTCTCTCAAGTTATGATGTGGTACGATTCACGATTCTTGGCCCACAGTATGATTTTCTTACAATTTTTCTTTGTATCCAAATGGGACTGAAGACAAATTATGACTCAAAAAGTTTCCTTTTATAATTTCTCAGAGAAAAAACACATAATAGTAAATATTGCAAAATTATTACTCATCTTTTCTTCATCAAATTAAAGAGTCCCTTTTTATTTCTGAGGTAAGTAGAACCTAGTAGTTTAGTAGTAAACTATGAAATAAATTTACAATAAGTGAAACTGAAAACATATTTTGTACCCCCCGCCTTCTTCAGACAGCCACCCAGCCTCCAGGGACATGTAGAAGGCCAGTCTGCACCATCGACTGGGGAGTTGACTACCTACGAAAGCTAATAATTTGCTTTCCATTGTGCGGAGCAATTCCAATTTGCTTAGTTTTTCCTCTTGATCTCAAATGTCTGTTCTTTGAGAGAGTGAGAAAACTCTCTTAAGATGCCACCACTGGACGTTGCCTTTTGAAAGTGCAGATAACAGAAGGTCATGAGTCAGGTTTTATGGGTGGAAAAAGACAAACTCAAAGACAAGTTTTCTTCCACTCTAATTTTAACCCACAAATCACTTCATGGTGTTCTCCTGCCTGCATGCTTCAACGTAGCGATTAGATGCTGAGACCTCAGACTCCAAAATTATCATCTGATCACGACCTTTGATGAGAGTAGCTCCCTCCTACCCTTTAGATTTTTATGACTCAGTGCTACACCTGAGAATCAGACTTGGGTATGTGTTTAAATCTGACAGTTATTTTGAAAGCAATTTACCAATGGTCAAGTCATGCAAAATATAGTTGTACACTGATATTTAGCTGTTTAGTATCAATTTCAATGCTTATGACGCCTTCCAAACACTTACTTTCAGAAATAGCTGAAATATAGTTGTTTACATCCTTAGTACAAAATCTTCAGGCATCAGAGGCAAATCTGTTTAACTAGTCCTAGTTGGCATCCTGCCACTGAGAGTAAAAAGCTAAAATGAATAAGAAAACAACAGGGTGGGATCAAGAGATGGAATATTTTGAAGAACAAAACAACTAGTATCATGGAAAGGAGAGTGACAAGGAAGGATAGAAGAACAAGGAGGAAAACAGCAAGGCATAGTTTTGTCCTTTTATGGTCATGAGAAATAAAGGAGGATGGAGCCTGTATCTGGATCAGCAGTGGGAAGCAGAGGACAGAAGTTTTGTGGGAAAACATGGAGGTGCAACTAAACTAAGGAGGAAAGAGAAGGGATAAAGGTAGTTGGAAGCGTGTGTAAGATGGAGCAGGGTAAATTTTAGGAGTGTTTCTCAGGATTAGTTATTAAGAGATGACAAGGCAGTGACAAAGATAAGCAGGGAATTGGGTGAGAGTCTTTGGATGTCCCTTGCCTTCCCCTGATAGGGGTTAGGAGCATGACAAAAATATTCCCATGAAATGTTAACACGCTCTCTCACAATCACACTACTAGAAATCTAAAAAAAACAAAACAAAAAAAACATACAGTGGTCTTCAAATTTACTTGACTGGTAAATTGTTTGTCCAATCATGAAAAGCTCTCCGTCACACTTAATAAAACATACTGCAGACCACTCCACAGCAGGATTTAGGTCAGTCTTGACACTGGATGCTGAAGAGGCACCTCGCACCGCACATGTAACTTTCTGTTCCCAGAAATTGACTCCATCATTCTAAGTGAATACTTGCATGTCAGTGTCTTTTTGTGAAATATGCTACAACTTGCTGTTTTATAGCGACATTGTCACAATTGACTCTCAGGAGCAAGTGAAAAATTGAGCACATCTGTATTTATTGGACAATAGGCAATTTTGTGATGCTTCAATCTGTTTGCCTTCTGATAGCTGTTTTGTGGTTCCCAGTGATGAAAGATGGGGCTTGGGAGGTTCATACTGGAATTAGCGAAAGCTTCAGAATTTAACATGCTGACAGTCTTTTTATATACTTTCTGATATTTAAACACGATCTAATGTGTGAATACATAATATTTACTGATTGATGTGCCTATTTTCCATCCCATCCCATGTTGAAATACTGGTGTTTCTATGGCAGGGTATCTTATTCAGGCATGTTGATTGGTCATTTATTCACAAATGAGTGCATGTTCATTTAAAAAAAAAAAACACCACCTGTGTTTGAAGTAATTCCAGTCATATAGACATAAAATGAGCGACTTTTGGGAAAATACAGTATTGCATGTTTTTTGTTAATTTAGCAATCCTCATTTCGCAGGGATTTTCTCAGTCCATATAGTATATGTCTGATACACTTTCCAACTTAACAGTAGTACTTACAAGGCAAACACCTTAACGGATGCCTCTTTTCCACTGCACGGTATCCACTCAACTCACCTTGACTCTGCACGCTTTTCCGATTTCTTCTGCTAAATTTTGGTACCTCGTACAATATTTAGTACCACGTAAGTTAAGGTTTCAAGAAAGCTGAAGTGATACCAAAAAGATGACACTGACCTTTGAAGACAACTGATCTGCTCTGAAAGAATCGTCACTACCAGCTTATCCCTTCACTTTTTCTGAAATACACTATACACTATTCACGTTTATATATATAATAGCATAACTACAGTTCATTAAATAGTTTTTAATATTGGATCAAATATTCCAAATTATCATATGCTCTTGTATTACCTTTCAACTAAAGTCTTCTCATCTGAACAATGACGTAATGTTTCCTACACTCCCCTGTTTGCTTCAGCAGTCCCTTGGCTCTCTGCCCTCAGTCTCTTCTAAAAAAAAAAATCTTCTCGATGTGGCAGACCGCCACAGAGATTAAAAAAAGATTAAAAACACATTCCCCTCAGTATCCTCCATTGTTGCTTTTGTTTGTATTTGTTGCACATTGACTGTATAAAGTCGAGTTGGTGATGTCAACTCAGTTTCCTACGACGTTGATTTCACAACCAGCTACATTGAGGGGGTACTACTTGCAGTGGAAAAGGAAGCATCCAATACCAAAAGCGAGTAGAATCGCAAGGAGTTGAAGCAGGTACCATGCAGTGGAAAGGGGGCAAGGTTGGCTGAATACTAATGTACCACCTTCTCAACGCTGTCATATGGGAGAAGGGGAGGGGGTCAGAACAGAGAAGCAGCCATGAACAGAAATAGGGAGCATCTGGCTTAAGTTAGGTGTGGCCTATAATTGTCGAAATTCCGATATAGATCAGAAAAAAAAATACTTAAGCCAAAATAGTATTGAGGTTTAGCACCTGGCACTACTACAGTTAAGTTTAAAAAAAATGGCTTTGTAACTTTTGTTACCATTCAACTGATTAGACAGTTTCCAGCGATGACACAGTAGTCTGAAGAAAAAACTTGAGATTCTGAACATTATATTAGAATGAGTCAAACACAGTCCTGTGTAAGGTCCTGACACTTGAGTCATCACATCCATCTGTTTTTATTTTTTTAAGTGTGTTCTAATTTATAGGAAGATTTCTTTGTTATCGTGCATGCATTTTTTAGGTCAGCTAATTGAATTGTGAAAAACCTCCAGAAGGATGCATAGGATTTAATGTGTTGTGTGTTAATCCTCAGTTTTTTTGGTACATTTCTCTCTAGCAAAATGACTGAAAGGTTGCACTGAATTCTGTCAACAAATCTGAGCTTTATCCACTCACTCATGAAAACCTTGAGCGTGTGGCTGAAATAGTTCCAATTCTCTATTAAAATGTTTTCTTTTTCATTTTGCTGTTTATTGGAGAAAAAAAAGTTTGACAAGTTTTTAATTGTTCAACAAAAATTAATTATTTTGGTACTGAGCCTATTCCCAGCTTCACAGACTTCTCCAGCACCGATCATGTAGTCATTAAACGAATTCAGGCGGCCTCCTTTAATTTTCTGCAAGTCTTGTATTTGAGTTTAAGTGTTCCTAGTGCACCCATTTGTGGGCCTCCTACCTGTATTTCTTTATTTGGCTCTTGGAGGCAATGAAAGTTCTCTTTTTTTTCCTTTGAGTTTGTGATTTAAGTTGCTGTATCTTTTAACTCATGCACTGTGTCCTAAATTGTTTGTAGAAACAAATAAGGTCATGTTACTTTAACTTCTGAATCTCCACAACAGCAGTTTTGTAATGTTCTGTCTATACACCAGTAATTGTAGATTTTCTCCGTTTTGGAGAGATGGAAAACATCCTCTCTGGATTGTTGTTTATTTCAACCCTTATTTGAAACCCAAGAGTGCGACATGGGCTGACCTCCAAGTAATTTACTGTGTGTAAGTGTTTTTGCTGCAAATACTGTCGTCTGAGGCTGAGGAGAGAGAGACAGGGTCAGAGTATTTATAATCCAGAACAGTCTCTCATGCTTTATTGCATATTCGCATTCCCGAAGCTCAGATTTCTTTTTAAATGATGGTGTTGAAGCCTGGTTGCATTTTTGAGGTTTTCTCCAAGTCTGTTTTTCTTCACAGAAATGGTGGAAATAGCATATTTGTTTTTGAGATGGCAGACATGTCATCCACAAACACTCACTTTTACAAACACACATTTTGCCACACATGCTGGATGCACAATTTAGCTCAGATATGTAAAACAAATGCAGTGTCTGACTTTACCAGCTGTAAAGTCAGACAGATTTTCTGAAGGCTTTTTGGAAGCTAAGGAATGTTTGTGTTCAAGCGAGCTGGCTGTAGTTAAAGTTGAAGGGGTTATCCTAAAATAACTAGACAGCCTTGTGAAAGTATGCGGTGAAGCAAGGGAAGAGCAGCGGAGCTACAGGAAATGATGGATTTGTGGGACTGACTGTGAATATTTGCGACTTAATTGGAAGATGGAATGGCTTCTTTTGTCTGCATTTTCGTTTACAAACTAAAACCACGCAGACCTGCTGTGTTGAGTCTTTAGTACTATGGGAATCATTAAGAATACTGTGGCACTAGCACCTTGCAAACAATGTTGTGCTTTTAGAAAAAAATTAACACATTGATTATAAACAAAAATGGTGATGATGACATGGCAAATACAGTCTAATGGTCAAATTGTTTTTGAACTGGTTTATTTTTTTAGAAAATAAATTACTGTTGGACACAATTATTTCCATGTTCAACTTTTTGTAAGAACATTGTAAAAAGGTATAATTTTCACAATATTTCTGTAACAAAAAAATGATGCATGTATGATACAATCTTTTTCATTCATATATTACCTTTGGATGTATTTTCTTATTTTTATAGCATGATAAAATGAAGGACATGGCAAGTTTCCCCTCATCCCTACAGTCCAAAGATCTGTTCACCTGTATAGGTGTTTCTTCCCTCTGATGGTGATAGATTTTGCTCTCTCTTTTTAAAATATTTTAAAGTTATCATAGTATGAAAATCAGTGATACAAAATTGTACCCGACTAATATGAAATTTTAGGGCCGATACCCATATTGTGGAGTAGAAAAATTCAAGTTCAAACAATAAATCGGCCAATATATGTCAACTTTCTGAAACAATCGCTCAAATAAGGTCAAATATTTTTTCTAATACAAAACAGAGGCAGAATGTTTCACTGATTAACAATTAACTTTTATTGTCTTAAATGAACTGCACTGAAACAGTCATCGTCATTGGAAATTTAAAAACTTGAAATCACCCTAAATATCTTTTTCTGCATCGTCTTTTTTGAAACCATTTTTTATTAAAATATCGGTAAATATTTATAGCACATGGGGATATCGATATATCTGTTATCGACTAATATCGGCTGATAATATCAGGTAACCGGTAGCAGTCAAGCTCTAATACAAACAGCTGAAACACTAGCAGTAGACCTCCGACACTGTATATTAGATCTAGTTAGTTAGTTCTAGTTAGTTATACCTACAACTACTGTATATCGTCAGCAATCAGTGCCTTTGTAACATTTAGAATCATTCAAAAACCCTAACGTCTATGTCAGATTTTATGCATCTTTAGCACAATGTTAATATTTCTTTTTTTTTTTTTTTAAATAACAGGTTTAGTACAGGCATATGGTGACACCCCTTGTCCTTTATAGTGGTAATCCTCCATCCTTGTACCTACACAGCATCACTGTTACATTTAATTGCTGCTTTGAGGACAGAAAAATTTCCTCCGCTTTACAGCCAGCATGCATCAGAATCTTCCAGTAGGCTGTGTGGGTGCACACTTACTGTGCGATGATGTATCATTAATGCCTTGAGTGGGAGAGGAAGGTGTCACATTGTAGGTCATTGTGTGTGGGAAGATAGAGGATCTTCAGGATTTCAGTCTGAGTATTTTTCACAGAAATATTATTAATGAAATGCAAAAACGCTGCAACAAGTAGGATGTAAGTGTGAAGCATAGATTTTGATTAACTTGATTTATTTGTGCTAAAAATTGGCAATGTTGATGTTTTTTAGGTGGAGCAGTCAAAAGTGCTGATTAAGGAAGGAGGGGTCCAACTGACACTCACCATCGTTGACACACCAGGGTTTGGAGATGCAGTAGACAACAGCAATTGGTGAGCAGTCCTGACACAATCAAGGTGTTCTGCGTATGAGCGCAAAGCATGCCCAGTTAAAGCCAACCAAGTGATCATCTGTACTGTTATCATATTTCCTGCTGTTTTCTCCCCGCATGATGTCTTTTCTCCATCTTTGCAGTTGGCAGCCAGTTATAAATTACATTGACAGTAAGTGTGAGGACTTCCTGAATGCAGAGTCGAGGGTGAACCGCAGGTCTATGCCAGACAACAGAGTCCACTGCTGCCTGTACTTTATAGCGCCCTCTGGACACGGGTAGGTGGACATAAGAGAATGATGTAATAGATACAGTTGATGTGGCATAAAATGAGGCAATAATGGGAAAAATGTTCTAAACATGACATTGTTTTCTCAGTGTTGTTACTGTTACAGTGCCTGTCATGTCACATGTTTGCACCAAGAATAAATGCCAAGTTGGAACTATGAGCTTTGAAATTTCAAAGCAAATCACTTACTTAAATCACATAAACACATAATTTATCAAGCATTGTACAATGATAGTGTCTTCACTGAGGGAGGCAATCAATATTTGATGGAGTCACCTCTTAAAATGGATATGGTACCTTGAAGATTACTGAAATATATAGTTAGAATATATCATATACTCTACTTGGTTGAGTTGAACCAGGCTTGGTGAAGTTCAGTAAATACTTGGAAATGCATGGCTTGAGATTGACCCATTTGTTGGCATTATCCAGTAACGCCCACTGACAGTGTAAGGTCATAGTGGGAGATGTTCCTTTTTTTGTTTTGCTGTTGTTTTGTTTGATTTTTTGGGGAAATTTTAGAGGTCCAATGTGTATTTGTATAGATTTAGGAGCATTTAACAGTAAAGTTGCAGATGGCAAGCAGCTGGGCACTATCATAAGATACAGGGCAACATTTCTTGATTTGTTTAGAATTTGTTTGAGTGAGGCTCTGTTTCTGGCTACCTGGTGAATGTGAGTCAAATATTCCCACTCATTTTAGCTCTTTTTTGGATCTCCATTTCCCGAGGAAAAAGCTCTGTAGCAGCTAAATGTATCATCATATTTATCAGCTAGGTGCTAGCTTTATTTTCTGGTAAGTGCTGGGCAGGTAGTGTACAGTATGATAAAACAATCAACAGAAAGATGCAAAATACAGAGTGACTTCTTCCAAACTACAGATAGGCAATTCGATCTACTACAATAAAGCTCAAAGTGAAATCATATCATTAAGTCATTTTTTAGTTTCTTCAGACTTTAGAAAATGATACAAATGAGTTTTAATCAGGTGAAACAAGATATTTAAAATTTTAGAAGCAGCAATTGGAGACTTTGAAAATGGTTTCGGTCTAGTCAAGATGCACCCTCTCTAAGTGCTTCCTTTGTAAGCCTATTCAAAGTGTAATTCGCTAACACTAATCAGCACCCCTCTCTGCTGGTCCGAAGGACAGTGATATTGAAAGTGACTGAAATCAGTTTTTAAAATGAGGTAAAAGCCTCTAGACTATTTGGATTGGAGATTTCTACCTTTCCACTCAGCTTTCTATCCCCTGCAGGTTCCACAAGCTAAGGCTGAAGCATAATTGTGAGTGTTGGTACATATCTGTGTCACCCACTGTTTCTGGGTTATATAAGCCAGTTCTGCTCATGCTCAGTTGAGTTCTGCTCCTCATCACTTTATCATCCAATCAGAGTGGAGGCCTCGGAGCAAGTCACAGAGGCAGACCTCTCATCTTAGACGGACGTAGTCTGTTCTCACATCTTCCACTGCCTCAAATGCGTGTGTGTACGTGCGTTTGCAAGCAAGCAAGCATCCATCCATGTAGTCCAACTTCATGGATGGATGGATAGATGCATTCCTTGCAAGCCTGTAAAATGACATTGTTATCCAAATATTATAAAAGCATGAGCTGGAAGCTGTGAACACATTGCCTTCTGTTAAGAAGGCAATTTGCCTCTATCCTCTCTATCACAGTTTTCTTCTATAATAGTGCTTTTTGCTTCTGATGGGATGCCAAAGTCTGTTGTTAATTTGTAGGGAGCTGAACCTTTCCCTTTATCAAAATATGACTTTAGCCCTATTTGGAACTTCATAATGTAACTAATCCACATGTTGCCAGGAGCAAGAATTGGAACAATGCAAGGCACACACACACAAAAAAGAAATTCAAAATAAATATATGCCCTTTTAGGGGGATGGCACAGAAGGGGTTTGCTGAAGGGATTGTAATGTTGGTCAGTCCAGATTGAAATATCTCATCTATTGGATGGGTTGACGTGAGATAAGGTAATACAAAAAAAACTCAACGACAGCCAATGACATTTAATAATACTGTAAATTGTGATTTCTGTTTAATTTATCTGTTAGATAACTTGACATTAGACATGATAGAACATATGAAATTGCAAATTCAGTTACTTAAAATGTGTATGTCAGAAGTCAACCTAAAACTGAGCTAAATTGCAGTTGCAAAATTAATATGCCATACTGTTAATAAGCTAAGAAACAGTGCAGCTAACTCCAATAAATCCCAATACAGATGGTTCAGGCCCCACTCATCCAGCGGGTTGTTGTTAGAAAACCAAGCACCGGGTCAAGCGGCAGAAAAATCTTGACCTGTCCTGCTGTAGCCGTAGAAGTGCACATGTACACTGCTGTTTCCAAAAGTCACATGTAGCTGTAAAAATTCTAATCATTTTAATCCTATGTTAGAAGTAAACTGCATGGTCATGTTTTTTAAATCAGAAATATCAAAGGAAGAGGATGAAAAAGTACTGGCAGTGATCCCAAATGTCTGAACGTGCTACCTTTACAGTCAGCATCTCAGAGAGTCCTCAACTGTCCTTCTGCATGATTAAACACTGCAACTCCTGTTTTGTCTGAGACCACATTTCATTCCACGATTCCTCTGAGGCTGCTTTACACACCAGGCTGACCCTGTCGTTAGAAAATCAAACACATACTCTGTGTCCTATATGAACTAGTTAACCACGCAACAGCTGTTTTGTTACCCTCTTTGTGCTTCTGCATTCCTAGGATGGGGACCTCAAAATCCCCTTTACTCACAGTTATTGCACACACCATCACTCATGCACTTTTACAGAGCCATGTCTGCACACAATATACATTATTTTAATGGACATACAGTATATAAAAACAATAACTGCACTGTAATGGGTATGTCTGGATGCATGTATTCACTCATGTAAATGGTAAATTAAGAGATTTCCTTTCAAAACACTTAACAATTTATGGCTTTTGGTACTTCCTGGGCCACAGCCGACCCCATGCATTTTTTATTATATACTTTTCTTCTTGCAGTATGCGCTTGCTTACAGTTTCTGCTGAAGTTGAGATTGAGACATGATATTCAGACAGAAATGGGGAGCCTATTGAAATCTAAAAACACCATTACTCATCAGGCAAACAGGACAAAACTGTCAGCATAAAAGAAAAACACTGGCACAGTCAGTAGGCCTGACTGTGTCTTTGCTGTTGGCTAAAATAACACTATGGGTTTGTTTGGCCCTCTGCTGGATATGCTCAGTACTTCATTTACTTTGAAAAACCAGGCACAAGGAAGACCACTGTTGCAATTTCTTTGATTTACAGGATGTGTCACATGGACAAACCTGCTAATCCAGGTATAATTATTTAATTGAAATTAACTACATGCCCCTTTCGCATTTTTATGCATCACTTTCCAGTAAAGGCTTATTATCAGCTTCTCATTTTCGTGGATGAAGATGGCTGAGACTAACCCATCTGTGGTTGGCTGGGAGACATGGTACCTTCACAGATTAATACTGAATTAAATTCATTGAATATACATTTGAATCTATGGACAAAGATAATCAGTGGAGAAAGAGATGATTGTTAATAGCCCACATCTTGTTCGGCTGGGTCATGATAAACCCATCGAGTATACCACATAAATTATGTGTCACTTGGTTAAAATTAAAGCACGTCTGTTGTTTTGTTTTGTTTTCTATCTGTCTACCCTTCAGTCTGAAGCCACTGGACATTGAGTTCATGAAGAGACTTCATGACAAAGTCAACGTTATCCCTCTTATTGCAAAAGCCGACACTCTGACCCCAGAGGAGTGCCAGCTTTTTAAAAAACAGGTATTTGTGTATGGGTTTTTGTGTCACATTAGCTCAGTATAATTCAACGTGGGTATTGAGTGTACAAACAACTCACCCATGCAAAGCAGTAGTAAACATTTATGATAATTGTGAAAATAAACTTTCTAGATTTCTGCTTTATAATGTTCAAGTATTTATCTAGTGCTGGGATGCAATGAAATTAGCTTAATAGCTTAATTAACATCAAGACTGGAAAGAGCCAGTCCTTGCTAAATTAATCCAATCACTTTCTGGCTCTGCTCAGTTATCATCTCAGAGACAAGAATGGTTTCAATTGCACTCACACATACATACACACAAAAAGTAAGCATTAAATGAAAGGAAAAAGTAGTTCTGTCTTGATTGTTACCTTAAAGAGAAATAGCCGTTTTGGGCTGCATATACGTATGGGGGATGATAGTGCATACAGTACCAGTTCCCTTTATTGTGATTATTTTCTCCCTTCATCAGATCATGAAAGAGATACAGGAGCACAAAATAAAAATCTATGAATTCCCAGACACGGAAGATGATGAGGACAACAAACTCATCCGAAAGATCAAGGTAACTGACAACCCAGGTTTGTTTATAAAAACACTTACTGAGAGGACTGCTCATCACAGCAAGAGGACAAAGCATTACAGTCACCGGGCAGTTTGTCTGTATGAAGTTACCCTTCTCCTGACAGGTTATTTGCCTAAATCTTCAGCGGCTTTATAGACAGGCTTATTGAACAACTTTATCTGTTGTTCTTGACCCCTATTAACAAGACTCATGCATTACACTGCACGTGTCAACACCTCACTCCAAGATTGATATGGGACATTGTTAATGGCAGCATCCAAAATAGATAGTATGTTGCAGTGTAGTCAGTAGTCTGATAACATCTGAGAACCATGATACGTGATTTTTCAGCTACTGACCATGAGGAAGCTGTCTGTACACAGCTGACCTTTACTGGAACTGGATCTAACACCATCTAATTTGAACCAACGTGTGGATATATTTTGCTCTTTCTTCTCATGCCAACAGATGCAACTATCTTAAACCAAAAATTCAGGCTATTACTTCATGTCATGCTAACCCAAATGAATCCGATGTCAGATATGGTCAGTTGCCACAGGAGTAGTGAAATTTAAGGAATGGTCCCCTTAAACATCTAGAATTAATCCGCCATCTCGAAAGCACTGATTGCTACAACTTTTTGACAATAAACATTAATCTTTGTATTCCAGGAGAAGATGCCGCTGGCAGTGGTTGGCAGTAACGTGGTAGTTGAGGTTAATGGCAAGAAGGTCAGAGGCCGCCAGTATCCATGGGGTGTCGCAGAAGGTAGGTCCACTCGGGTCCACCACCACACCAAAAAGAAGGTGGCTTCCATTTTGTGGCCAGGCTGCAAAGGCCTGTAAAATGAACTACAACCAGAGTTTAGAGAGAGCAATTTTTTTTTCTTTTTTGTTCTGTTTTGTTTTGTTTAATTTAATTTTGTTAATTTTTAAGACAGACATTTGATACACAGTATGTCATTGCACTTTGGACAGGCAATGAGGGATGTGACAGAGGCTGACACATGTCTCCTTTTTGCCAGTGGGGATATTAAAGTTGTCACTGTATTATGTCTATCATGGTGACTGAAGCATTATATTACTGTGAGAGTAAGATATAGTGCATGTTGTCCACAATGAACCCTTGTTCTTATTAAATGTATGAACCACCAAGTAATATATTACTTGTCCAAATGTGATCTCAGCTGAAAACTAGTTTAAAAAATCGGCATATTTCTAGTGCATGGAACAATATAATCATAATCTACCTACTGGAGCTGAATAGAAATAGACATAAAAGAGATTATTTCTTTAATAGAACATTTTCCACTTTCCACACACTAATTGTTGGTGATAGTCGCAAAATGTAGTCGACAGTTAAGTTTTGTAGCTTTTGAAATACAATATAGCTCCACACTGCTTGAAATACTGTTCTTTGTAAGAGAACAAGTCTCCATATATCCCTGTTTTCTTTTTTACTCTCTCTGCTAGCTTAAAGGTCTTGGCTAATGGAGGATAGTAAATGTTATTCTATTAAATTCTATCTGATTATCCCATGAGAGCTACTAAAGACCAACCAATAACCCGGACCACAGTCCAAGCTTTACCCTCAGTACACATTGCCTCCCAAGAAGCAACACCAGGGAAAGCCTTAAGGTATCATGCCAACTTGATCATTACAAAAACTTTTACTCATTTTATTATAGGATATGTAGTTTCAATGTGGCAACAAACACTGACTGACGCAGCCTACCGATTAGAGACTTCCACATTTTCACCATTGGCCAAAATGAACTGCTGTTGCTCTTACTGGTGTTTGTTTTAAAGTCCTGTGACCTTGATATTCTGTATCTTTATAAAGTAATATACAGAACCTTTGTTGCTCTGTGGTTGACCATTTATCAGTCTTTCACTTTTTCATTCTTTCTTTTCTCTTTTTCCTTTTTTCTTTGTCTATTCTTTTCCATGACTGTCAGAGGGCATTTTTGGTAAACCAAACCATCTTTCACTTGGTTTCAACCTCATTTTTCCCTCACTCATCCATCCTCAGAGTGCCCCCCAAAACTCTCCATCCCTCATTCCCTCCGCTTTTCTGTTGCTTTGCTGGTTCATCATTTGGCTGATGGTCAAACCAATGCTCTAATCAGACTTGGGCTCATTGTTGATCAGAACATTACAAGTACTGAAATACAGTACATCACATTGTGAAACATTTGAAAACAATGAATGTGGACATTTATTAATGAACACATGAATGAAAATCATTCATGTGTCTTCAGTAGAATGCTGGCCCTTACAACTCACTGCTAACACTTATTATATATTGAACTGAGCCTCTGTGGCTAAAAGTAAGAAGGGTATACTTTTGTTTAAAGGTTATTGTAATATCATTTAGAACCATGTTTCCAAAAATGGCAGGACACAAAACATTGAAACTCCATATTTAATAAAAAAAATGTTATGGCTAAGAAGTTTCATTGTGTTTGAAAATTATATCCTCAATTAGAATTTGATGCAAGCAACATGTTTCCAAAAAGTTGGGACAGGGTCATGTTCAGGGAACTTCTTTTTTGGAAGTGAAATGTTTTCCAATACTCTCCAGCTGCTCACAGGTCTCCTTTGTCATACTTTGTATCATAATGTGCCAAACATTTTCAATGGATGACTGCAAGTGGGCCAGTTTAGCACACAGGCTCTTTTACTACAGAGCCATGCTGTTGTAAGACATACATAATATGGTTTGGCATTGTCTTGCTCAAATAAGCGAAGCCTTTCCTGAAAAAAAACATCATCTATTTGGGCAGCATGCTACTCCAAAATCCATATGTATTTTTCAGAATTAATGTAGCCTTCACAAATGTGCAGGTTGTCCTTGCCATGTGCACTTATTCATCACCATACCATCACTGATGCTGGCTTTTGTACTGTGCACTAATAACAAACTCTCCTCTGGCCAGGAGAACAATGATTTACAAAAACGCACATCACACCAAAGGATAGTTTTTCACTTACCTGTTGTTTTATTTTAGGATTTTACAACTTTTCCATCTCTTCTTTTGCCTCTGTTGCTCAACTTTAAATTGGGCATATCATTTTTAAAGGACAATAAAATTTCTTAGTTTCAACATCTTAGACAGTGTCCCAACTCTTTTGGAAATGGGTTCTCAATTCTATTTGAATTTTGGATCATTTTAATTTTTCTCTGTTTTCATTTTGTAGCAGGTGACACCAGTGCACCTTAACCCTAGATGCCACCTGCTATAGAATCGAAAAAAAAAAAAAGATGCAGTAACTAGTTGGTAGGCTACAAGGAGATGACTGGCTAGTTGTGCACAAAAAAGTACCTCACCTCTGTTTATTTGGTTTTTTGAAGACTTTGAACACAACTAAACACACCAAGACACTGATATGGTTACCTTCATTGTAGGCAACTGAGTGTACTAGAAATGCCAATCGACAATATTTCAGAGGTGTTAAGATCACGTAATTTTCAGTAACTACAGTAATTATTTCATTAAGATTAATATTACAGCCCTACACACCACATGTCTTTCTGGACATGAATTATGTTGCTATGGTAGTGTCTGAACAGTAGTGTCATAGTACATTCCTATGCTCAATCCCCCGTCCCAGATATCAGTATCAGCTTCTAAAAGCACATATTTGTCGGGCTGTTGGTGTTACCATCGAGGAACAAGGGCCAGACCTACCAGAGTTAAACATGAATGATTATTTTAGTTGTCTTTGTTTATACCACAAAATTTTATAGACCACAAGAAAAGCTTTGAAAACCTCACTGTGTGTTTTCACAAGACAATCTCGCTTTATTATAACCAGGGTCTTATTATAAGAGCTTTGATTATAATTACATAATATTTTATCACCAAAATCACTGAGATCTGGAAACAGGGTGACATCACTTCTGACAGGACAAGAAGATGATCAGACAATCTTACAAATTATAAACAAAACAACTGTTGACCAAAATTTTGGAAATCGAATGTTTCCCCATTTCTGCTTGATGTAGGATTTCAGCTGCCCGCAGTTCAGGGTCTACTTTAACATATTTTGTATTATAATGTACAAAACATTTTCAGCGGGTGATTGCAGAAAGGCCACTTTAGCACCTGAACTCATTTACCACCGAGCTATGCTGTTCTAGCACATCCAGAGCTATGATATGTGACAAATGTGGTTTGGTGTTGTCCTGCTCGAATAAGCAAGACGCCAATTTAGATATGTTCTGATACCGTTTTTTCTTTACCAGTGTTACCTAAACCAAAGTGAGCATAACTGAAGTCTTGCTCATAATATCTCATTGCATTTCTGGGCAAAAAATCCACCAGCAACAGCTGGTCCCAACACTTTGGGTAACTTCATGGTCTGATCATCTGATTGGTCTTCCACCATCTGACTACTGTTTAGCAATGCCACTGTGTTGATTATTCATGAGAGTGATTGCCAAGTTTTGAAAATAAGACCAAGGTTGTAATAATTAGTAAATATTTTGCAAAATGCATTTAGTGATGTTGCCAATGTAAATACAGTCTGTTTGGTTATTTCAGCAGTCTTAAAGCTTTCGCTTGCTCACTTGTTTTGTCCCAGGTCTGATGGTGTAAATACTCATGGAGAAAATTAGAAGCTGTTTGGTGCTGAAGCCATAGTTGCAATAGAAACATCAACATAATACTGTGATGGATCAATTCTTTGCTCCAATGCTCACATACAGTACTACTTTTTAATTGCTGCCCTGCTTCACCGCAAGTGTCAGCTCTCTATATTTTGAGTTAAGTTGTTGGTTAGATTGGTACGCTGGCCATGCTGTATCACTGGACCAAGGACTGGGTTTCAGCATCCTAATGCATTGCTTATAGGTTCATGAGTAGTTAATTGTGAGTTAGCATAATGCAGAAAGGCATGTAGCAACTCATTAATGTCATCAAGGTAACACTTGGCTTGGTATCATGAATTCTCTCTCATTACCATAGTTACAATATTAATGGAATCCTTTTAACGCATCAAAATGCTACTTGTAAAACAACATCATGCACACACTTAAACACACACTTGTTGCATGTGGGCTTATTAAAGGCGTGTATTTCATTATCATGGGCTAAATACACACTGCTTAGTGGTAGAGCTCTCAGGCTCAAAACACCTGATGGGCCAAGTCAGCATTTTAATACAGTTGAAGATTGACAAATTAAAAGTAAAATGACTTGAATTAAATGTGGAATATGCATCAGGTATTTTCTGCCATTCATCAGTCAGATCTATATAATATTAGTAACAGCATTTTACCTCTGACCCTTGACCCCACTTAGTTCCTTTATTTTTTCCTACATGGAAACACGGCCTACCCTAGCTGGTCATGCATAGCTCCTCATATAACACCCCCTCCGACCACCGCATTCCCTCTACAAGCCCTGCACTCTCAAAACAGTCAGCTTGGACACATGCAGGTTGTGGTGTTGATCTGGGCTGAATCTGGGCCAAACATTTGCTGATTCTGGGTTCGAAGCGGCCCAAGTCTGAGCCATGATAAACCCAGCTGCTCCAGACCCAGATTTAGCCCCCCGCTGGGCGCAGACAGTAACTGAAAAACCATACCCCTCCCCCTCCGTCAGAACTCCCTCCTCTAGAAGAGACAGGAGGTCAATGGCTGGCTTTGGAGGCCAAGGGGCAGCGGCACTGCTTAAGTTTCATCAATGGTAAGGTGTCCTCCTTATTCGCTCCCACGATGATGAGTGACTGACCAAGTGCCAGAGGCTAACCAATAAGGAGCAGCGCGTTTGATGAAGAGGAGGCTGCAGTTTCACCCGGATATATCAGCAGCAGCCGCACTAGTTTATGTCCAGTCCTTTTCCAGAATCCTATCTGACTGTGTAACCATGTCTTTAGTACTGAGATGGAAACTCACAATCATCTAACTGTACCATGGTGGAATGAGACCAGCTCTGTTTACTGTTGTCTGACTAAAACCTCTTAATTGTTTTAAAAACTGGATGTAACATTCAGACTGATCTAACAGTTAAAGGCTCCGATCAGATCGGAGGACTTAATCCTTCTGCTGAATCTTAAAACTTAGCTGTAAGGATCACAGTTAAAATTTAGCAAGAGCTCAAATATTGCTCTTAAGATGTGTCAATGTGAAGTCTCAACAGTCTTGTTCATAGTATTATTAAGAAAATAGTAGGGTTAGCTAACGTGAAACAGTTATCTCTTAGTTAAGAGCCAGTCATCAAACATAGTAGTTTCCTTTAGTTGTAGTATCAGTGTTGGACCTTTTTTTTGTACTTTGGACTACAACTTGTCTTTTTAGCCTCACTAGTCTCATCAGTGTCATGTTCAGCAGCAGCAGCTAGCTGTTCTCCAAAAAATGCTACATCGGTCACTATGAATTGTCCGTCCACAACGAAACAGAAGAATGTCAGGGGTTGGAGATAAAGTAATTAAGTTAAAAGAGAGTGAATAGTGAACTTTGATTCCTCAGATGGACAGAAACAAAATTGGCTGCAAACAGCTTTATAAGCTGATAGTATAAAAGAGTTATCTTCATGGATTATACTACAAACCTATTGCCCAAACATTGTTTAATGTCGCTCTCAGACAGTGAGTGTGTTTTTGCTGGATTGACTTTGGATTGACATTTCCAAGAAAGTTGGAATGCTAAAAATCAAAATAGAAACACAATGTGAAGATTTGCAAAACATTGAAACCTCATATTTAACTGAAAATAGCACAAAGCCATCATCAAATGTAGAAACCAAAAATTTTTATTGTGTTGCGTTCAAAAATTGAATCCCTCTATAGAATTTGTTCAAACATGAACACGGTCATGTTTACCACTGTCTTGCATGACCTCTCAACGCTCTGTATGTTGAACAGAGAAGACCAATTGCTGTAATATTGAAATTCTAATTTTACTATTCTTGCTCGATGTAGAATTTCTGCTGCTCAACAGTTCATAGTCTTATGTTTCAAAATGCACATTTTCAGTAGGTGACCAGTTTAGCACACAGACTCTTGCTACAGAGCCAAGCTGTTGTAACATGTGCAGAATATGGTTTGGTATTGTCTCGCTGAAATAAGCAAGGCTTCCATGATTTCCAAAGCAATTACATTTTTGCATCTGGTTTATATAGTTTCCTCTTTGCATTGTAGAGTTTCAACTAGCATTTTTGGATGTAGTGATGAACTGTGTTCACAGACGATGTTTTTTAAAAGTGTTCTCTAGCCATGCAGTGATGTCTTCTAAAGGATCTGTTTTCATTGCAGTGCCATCTGAGGGCCTGAAAGTCATGACCATCCAATTAGTTTTTGGCCTCATCCCAGATTTCTTCTGATTCTTTGAATCTTTATTATACAGCAAATAATCTTGAGTATGGGCCTAGTGAGTGTAGCACTTCTGATATTTAGAGGTCGCGTCTGTTCCAAAAACAGTCAAAGTGGCAAATAAGCCCATAAAGGAGACTCACCTTGTGCACCTTTTTACTTTTAATGTTTTGGAATATTTGAAAAGATGTCAGTGCGCGGTCCAAATTGCTTCTATAAGCTTTGATGAAGTTTTACAGGCAACAGTAAATATAACGTTAGAAACATATAATATGAAATTATACATGTTGTAAGTGTGATGTTATTTGTTAAGTATGCTGCAACATCTTAGCTGTCATAGTATGTGGTTGGCACAATCTGTTGCATCTCAGTAAAAAAAAAAAAAAACAATAGAAAGAAAGCCATGTGCACATATTAAAACCATCCTTTTTAATCTCATGTCTCTCTGCCCTGTTTTCCGTTCTGTTATTGTTTGACCATAACTGATATTCAGCAACACCACTTTCACTTTGAAACACTGACTACACCTGAAAATACCTTTCTCTCTCCCTTTGTGACTGTTGAATGAATGAATTTTTTAATACTCTGGCATGTGTTCGTACGATGGAGCCTCCAAAGAGATTAATAATATTAATTTTCTTTTTTTAAATCTTGTTTTTTTTGTAGCCTTGTTTCCACCAAGACATTAATTTCATAAATGTGGCCAATAAAACCGTTTACAAAGGAAAATGTGTTATCAATTTGGCAGTGGTAGAGCCGACACTAGGCTATAAGCAGTCTGGCAACTCATAAATGCTGCAGTTAAAGAAAGGACTTTGGTGGAAATGTGGCTTGTTTTCCTACTACATTGTATGTTTAATTATGTAAATAACAGTACAGTTATATTGATGTTGCCAAAAACAGAATAACATGCTTTTGTCCAGGGTTGGCTTTTAATGTGAACATAAAGCCAGAGATATGTCACAATGATATTTACCCAGAAAATCTAATTTATAAGCAAACATTCGTAGAAGCTTTACATGCATGTTTGGTTTTTTTTTCTTCACCAGATTATCACTGTTTTGGAGTGTTACCATGAGAAGCGTTCATGTAGAATAATTTTGTTGTGTATCTCTCACTCTCCCCCTGTGTGTTTTAGTTGAAAATGGGGAACACTGTGACTTCACTGTGCTGCGCAACATGCTGATCAGGTGAGACAGTGTTCTGCTGAACATTAACTGTACATCTGTAATGGTATTTTCAATCTGGAAAATGTATTTTTATCTCTAAGTTATGTAGGAAAATATTGATAGTGTTGCAGTATTGAGATACTGTGTCAATTCTTCAGAATGTTGTTGATGTTTGTATTGTATTGTATTATTGTATTCATGTAAATATGTATCTGAGGCAGTAACCAATTTTTTGTTTGTTTGTTTTGTTTTCTGTCTTGTTTACCACAAAAATCCTCCAAACTTCTTTTATTTTTATGCATCTTTTCAAGTCAATTGCTTTTATTTATATATTACCAATTTGCAACAAAAGTCATCTCATCAAAATTAACATATGGAGCAATTTTAACCAAATGTTTTTAGTATTAATTAATTTAGTTATTAAGAGAGACCCAACATTCCCTGGAATACTGTAAATATTGTTGCAAGGAGACAATTCCTTTTAAGAATACAGTAACCATAGCGCACACTCAGGCTCAAGGTGGGTGGGCATCTGCCTCTACTATGAGCATTTTTAGTAATTCACTATTTGAGTACCTGCTTTACATTAAGAACAATACTTGAATACTCATTATATATATACATATATATACTCCTCGGCAGCTACTATAAAGTGGTCCCCTATGTTTTCTGCAGTTTGCTGCTCATCAGTTCTGCATATCTGTAGGACACCGGTATTTGTATTCAAGTTCTGAAAGAAATGTCAAGTTATGGTAACATACACTATCACATGGTGAGAGCTGTCCAAGCGTCGTAACAGCCACCTTGTGGACACGTTGCTAATCAGCCTTAAATCCTGCTCCGTTGTCCCTGTACACCTTTTCACTCTCATAGAGGTTGATCGCCATCAGCTCACAGAAGTATTCTCCTTCCACTAAACTTAATGGGAACATATTATCTTGAAGGTAAATGAATTTGAAAATGTGCCACTTGTGCTCTGATGCAGTATGTAATCTACAAAGGACTAAGTGGGGGAAAAGTGCAATATTTGCCTCAAATGTGATGCCATTAGAGTTTAAAGTAGCAGAAAATGGAAATACTCAAGTAGAGCACAACTACCTAAATATTGTATATAAATACAATACTTGAATAAATATACTGCTTTTGGGATGCTCTGTCCTTTTTTTTCATCTTCTTTTTCCTCTCATCCTCCTGGCTCAACATACCTGATTGCTCTGTGTTTTTCTCCTCTCCTGTAGGACCCATATGCAGGATCTAAAAGATGTAACCAACAACGTTCATTACGAAAATTACCGCAGTAAGAAACTCGCTGCTGTAACCTGTAATGGAGTGGACACTACCAAAACCAAGGGGCAGCTCACTAAGTAAGCCTCAGTTACAGCTTCCATGAGTTTAAGGACTGACACCTTGCCTTGTTAATAGCTTTACCTTACTAGCATGTTTATAATATCAGCCATCTTTATTTGTTTTGTTCTATTGATTATTATTAATCAACCTTTGTTTGGGTACACAGGAGTCCCCTGGCACAGATGGAGGAGGAGCGCAGGGAGCATGTGATGAAAATGAAGAAGATGGAGGCAGAAATGGAACAGGTCTTTGAAATGAAGGTTAAGGAGAAGAAGCAGAAACTGAAGGACTCAGAGGCTGAGGTACGTTGAACTGTCTGCGTGAGAGAGAGAGCTGAGAACTTGAGGGTAATAAAAGTAATACACATCAACACCTGTAGTGTGAAATACATGAAAGGTGCCTTTAAGTTTTTGCAAAAACATAAAGTCAGTCAACGCATCCGCAACTCCATTCTATAGTTCTTGTTTAAGTCCATTTGTTTTAATGCAAACACCCTACACCATACAATGTCACATGTCATTTATTAAAAATCATTCCATCCTGTGAAATTGCATACAAAACAATTAAAGTAAGTCAATACATGTGCTATTGAAGGCGACACACTTATAATCTTTTAGCTGAGTTACCTTCTATCATTATTCCGTACAGATTATTCTGGTTTTACAGCGTTTAGAACTTTAAAGTGGATGTCCTTTAGGGCTTAGTGTATTCATGTTCTAAGGTGACTGTGTCTGCTGTTTTGCCCTCAGCTGGAGCGACGGCACGAACAGATGAAAAGGAACTTGGAGGCACAGTACAAAGAGCTGGAGGAGAAAAGACGGGTGTTTGAGGATGAGAAGGCCAACTGGGAGGCTCAGCAGAAAATCCTCGAGCAGCAGAAACTGGACGCCTCCAAGTCAGTGTCTCTCACATCTTTAAAATGCTGATAAATAGATTATATTTAAATAGTAAAATGGTTTAATGAGATATTAGTTTGGTCTGCGACTATACATATACATACTATGTGTCATTAGATGATAGAATATTGCTGCTTTGTGATAATCATTGCATTCTTGTTGTACAAGATAGTAAAGCAGTGTTCTCCCCTTTTCTTGTTTCCCACACAGGACAATGGAAAAGAACAAGAAGAAAGGAAAAATCTTTTGAAGAGTGTTAGAATGTTTTTCAATTTTACACAAACATTTGTTATTCTTCATCCCCCTCTGAATTTCACATCTACAGTGGAGCTCCCACATACACTTGAACAGATATAACACTCAGCACACTCTACAGCATTCCTCTCCCTTACATTTAACATGCACCATGCCTGGCATGGTCACCATTTACACCCACACACACACATACACACAAACACATTGGGCGACAACAGCCTGCATGCTCGCTCTTCTCTCTGCAGGGTTTCTCTATAGCTACAGAAACCTTTATCTTTTCACGGAAAATGCATGTTTTGTTGAAATTCTATTTTCCTATATTTCCTGACAAAGAGGAGAAGCTACAGTTCCTCTGACCTACAGATCAGTTTACACATGGCAATGACCAGGCATAGCCATTTGTACACATTTAGTAGTTGTATGTTCTATACTCCTTAGGCCTGCAAAAAGATGTACTCTCCTTCTCTCTTATTATTCCCAAACAGTTATCGCAAGTGTACACACGATTTAAAGACCTCAGTGAGAGTGTGTTAGGAGATGGGGTGGTGTATGTGATGGAAGGCAATGAGTCAGGTAGCAGATGAAGGGGAGAAATCAGGCGGAATTAAAACCTAGTCACACAAAAAAGTGGCACAATGAAATATCCATGAGCTTGATATGTTATGTCTGTGGAATCTACAAGCTTGGAGGACTACTCTTTAAATATTGTGACTTGTGAGCTTATAGTGGACATGCTGGACCAGCTATGAACACGCTAATGCTTTTTAGTCACAGCGGCTTTTTAAAGATCTTTCCACTAGAGACAGCCCAGAAACAAAGCGGTTCACTGTAAAGTAATTTCCTGTGTCTTTGTCCAATGGATTTTGCTTTCTACCCTGTCCCCTTCAGGAGACGGGTGGCAGATACTGAGTCTATACATTCTACTTTGAGAATCAAACGTGAGCACAGGTTATGACCCATTCGCCTCATGTTCACCAAATAACCTGTCTAACCTGTGTCATCTGGATATCTGCAGTGAGCATATCAAGCACGCAAATAAAAATCGAGTGGCCAAATATAACAAACACAACATTCATAACTGTTTGTAGTGTTATTTGGTCATGCTATGGAAAAGCAATAACCCTCACTGATATGTTTGTGGTGAAAATACCCAATGGGGATAGGCGGTAAAAGTGACCACTCCCACCTATTAGTTAGAAGGATGAAAAATGTGAAGTCAATCATATGCCAATCCACTGATTAAAATTCTACCATTTGTATGGATTCTGTGACAGTGCTTTCAAACAGGAATTACAGTGCAGTGGCAGGTGATGTATGTGTGTGGATATGAGCGGGGCTGTTTTATTATTGAGTGTCATGCTTGAGGTCATAGATATGGTCTGACCTGAACCCAACAGACTAAAGAAGAGGGATCTTGTCTGCAACATCTGCCAAAATATTGTCACTGCAGTTTCTTCCGAATATTAAAAGAACAAGATATGCAAAAGCCTCATTGGTGTGTACTTAACTTAAAAAGTTACACTCATTACAAAGATGTTTTATATTGTGATGTAAGTGATGGATATTGTAATACACAAACCCTGATTCTCAGCTTTTTTTGATATTTTCCTTTTACTGTTACCTCTAAAAAGACAACTCTTAAAAAGCTGAATTATTCCTTTAACCTTCCTTTGTCCCTAGACTTCCCCGAAAGGCAACCGTTCGGAGAAGTTTGCCAAACTGATATATTTGTCTCTGGCTTCACTAAAATGTAATATAAATTAATGCTGTCCTCTCAAACAGAACAGGACATTCAGGTCGGAGTCAGATGTCAGTGAGCTACAAAACATTCAAACCTTTGCTCTAACTTTCAGAGTTGTAATGTTTTATTTTCATAAGATATTGATTACTACATGTACGGTTGAAGAACAACTCATTTATTCATTGCATATTTCTTATAAGACTAGATCAGACTGTTTCCTTAGTAGAGTTTTTCAGACTACCCTGTCCAAATATGCATTTAAAGCAAAATAATAAAGGGACAAACCTATCTTTCAGCACATATTATCTATATGGATTTGTAAATGGTGGAAGTGCATATGTTGTATACATACTGGAGGCTGCTTAGTGCTATTTTTTCCTGAATATTTTGTGCCAGAAAAACAACAGAACCTGCCATAAACTTAACAATCAACGAATGCAGACATTTAAACACATATATAAACTGCATCCATCTATGCTAAAGAGAGCATCTTCTCAGGACCAACCTGATGAATTTTCTGAGTTCAAAGAACAGCATCTTTTTTTCTTTTTTTTTTAAATGCTTCCAAGCCATTCACCTTTTGAGTAATATCAAGTTCATGACTGCTCTCTGCTTTTTGTCTTTGTTTTACCTGTTTTGTCTAACCGTACATGGTTAATATTAAAGTTGACATGGTTATGCTCTAACCACCTGTGTGTGCAAGGATTCATTTTGTCTCGAACTGAAAGAATAAACATTAATAACAATTATGAAAAGTTCTTTTACAGAATTTAAAAAGCTAAAGGGGTTTCCATGATGTTTTCACAACATAGCAGATGAAACTCTTGTCTTACCGCTGCTCCTGGACTCACCAGCAAAGAACTGACCTTTCTGTGCAAGATAGTGCCAATATGATCAACAGTCCTTCACCTTTTCTTAAACTATTGCCGGCCGTAGAGCATCTGTGTCAGTTTACACAAGATGAAGTTCGAGCATTCGTGCCTTTATTTCATCAATTTAAGTTGAAAAAATCTGCATAAATGTTACTGTCGAACATCATCGGAACCAACCAGGACACTGAATAAATCATTCTGTTTTCATACAAACCTGTTTCCAAATAAAGTTTGGTTACTGTGTAAAATGTGAATACAAACAATGTGATGATGAAACATTTGAAAATAACTCAAAAACAATACATCAAATGTTGATGCAGAGACATTGATTTAAAATGATATCCCCATTTAGAGTCCGATGCCATCTACACACTTGAAAATTTGGGACAGCTTTTCCATCAAGTTCACTGCATTCCATGATTTCTAAAAAGAAATTCAAATTTTGTTTCTTCAGACCACAGACCAATTTCTCTACATTATCTAGAATAGTTCGTCTTAAATGAGCTCTGGCCCAGAAAAAGGCAGCTGTGTTTCTGGATCTGGTTTATATACAGTTTCCTCTTTCCATGGTAGTTTCAACTGTGGTGCAGCTTGTGGATTTGTAGATATGGTGATGAGCTGTGTTCACACACAATTGTTTTAGGAAGTGTTCTCGAGCACGTGCAGTGATGTCAAAAGTGTAGACAGTGAAACCCACGAATTCTTCATTATTATACACTGAGAAACATTTTCCTTAAATTGTTGTGTTGTTTACCAGGGCAGTCTTTTACAGTTGTGAATCATGTTCACTTCAAAAAGACAGCTGCAAGTAGTGATCAGTTTAATAAGTGCAGCAGTGTGTGCTTTAATAAGTCAAATAAAAGATTATTTTACTACTATTATTATTGTTATCATTACAAAAAAAAAGGATAGGCCATAATAGTTGCAATTCAACATCTTTACCGAGAATTCAATTGAAACTGCTCACTCAAACCAAATACCAAGCTGTCGTTTGGTGAAAACTTGATTTATGTTGGGTAGATTTTTAATGTGTCAGTGTAAACATATGAATAGACAAGCTCTATTCGCAGTTTTCCCAAAAGAGTGGTTCTCAACCACCAACTGCAAGACCCATGATGTAAGACCCAGATGTTTCTCTTCATGCCTTGCATGTCACTTGATCAAAGAGCCAGTTGATTTAGAAGTTTACTAAACAATATGATGTTTATTAAAAAAAAAAAAAAAACGTTTCCAGTGTTTCTTTATGCGATAAAAGCAACAGCAAATCAATAACAGACCAACAAACCAAAACTACAATTCAGAGCAGATGGAAGTTTTGTCAGGTTTCGTCCAGTTGCTGATAGATGTAAAAATGAACATGTGACGGATCAAAAGCTGTTATCTTTTATCTCTATTATTGTTTTCAATTTTGATTTATGATTTACATAAAGATTTATGATAAAGGCGACTGAAAATTGAAGAGAAATCACAGATCTCCAGTAGAGCATTCTAATAAGCAGCCTCTCTATAGATAATTTGAAACAATGCACATGAAAACCAAAGATGGGTCTGATAAAACATTGTATTACTATAGAGCGAGGTGAGACGGCCCGGACCGCAGCGGCCGCTCGGCTCACCAGACGAGGCGCAGTTCACCTGCAGCGAGCCTCTCATTTATGGCCCTCGGCGTATGTTCCGCTTCCGTCACAAGACCCGCTGAAATTCAAAGTTGGGGGAGGAGAAACAGTAAGAAGTCTGTTTCTTGTTTTCCCTCAGTTGGGGTTGCCCTGTTTCGCGCAGACTGCATGCAACGTTAGGCTCGTGTCGGGAATCTTTTCGGGTAAGCACACATCAGAATATCACCGAACGTTAGCGCTGCTAGCGCGCGAGCGACAGTTTGTCACTACTGGACTGCTCATTCTAAGCTAGGCTAGCGCGGCTGTACAACTTCAAATAGGTTAGTGTCAAGTTAGCTAGCCAGTTGTCACTCCACAGTTGTTACAATTCGCTGGCTCCTTGTTTTTAAAATGGTAAAAGTAACAGAGTGTTTGCCGTGTTGGCATGTTTAATACAACAACGCTCCCGTCCGTTTAGCTGCCCAGCTAGCACATCTGTCTGTGGACGTGTGTCTCTTTTAAAAACGGTCAGAGAACTAAACTACGCAACAAGCTCAACAGAGCCAAGCAAAGCCCGAAGCTCTAGTTAGATATTTTCGATATTTTTTTTTAACATTAACTCAAGCTTTCTGCTTCAGGTTCTTTACTCGTTCCCCTAGCACCTTGCCATTGCTGCCAGTATGTAAATGGGTGTGTTTGAATGCACACTTATGGCGTGAAGCGCTTTCTGTTGTGAATAACGCGTGAAAAGCGCAAAGGTTGTGTAAATACGGGTAGTTTTTAAAATCCTTGTGCGTCATGTGACTAACCGATCACATTCCTCCAGTCAAGAGAAACAGGTTGTTATGACACCGTTTCAGCAAACAGTTGTTGCGAGTGAAGACAGAGGGAGCACACCTAATCAGTACACTGCATGTCGGTCAGACACTGGCCAATAATGAAGGAGAAATGGAAACCTTTGGCAAATCAAAGCAAATGATTTTTACTCATTGAACATAATTGGTGCAATGTATGATTTTTATAAGACAATTTTAGCTGCAGTACCAGCAGTGTGAGTTGACTGATGTCTACATTTATCACGTGCAGAGTCTTGGATGATGCTGTGCTTTTTGTAATTTTTTGCAATTGTAATTGACCTCCTTCTTCGGACACTATTACTGTACTTCATTATATGGATCAAAGTGTGTCAGGAGAGGAATCTGTGAAAGGGAAGCACAGTTTTAACTCAAAACTCTGAACCTAACGAGATTAAATATTCAGTGGTTATCTAACCAGGTGAAAAGAGAGCCTCTTTCCAGACACCAAACACTGAGCTTGATCTGAAAGGTTGGGCATTGTCGCCCTTTTTATTATTTTTTTTTTTTTTCTGAAGCTTTTTTCTCCTAGTAATGTTGGTGTATCCTTTGTATAAGTTCATTTGAACATTAGCTTTAGTCATTTTTAGCCAAATTTGCATTTTTAGATTTGTGACAAATATAAGTTAGCCCATGATCATGAGGTACATGACATTCACTTTTAAAAATGTAAAGTTGAATCTTGTTTGTTTAATTGAAGGCAGGTATTTTCAGAGAGGAGCACAGTATGTCATTGTTTCATTCTCATTTGTACTAAGGCTTTTGGTTTTAAAGGTTACTGTTGAATAATCACTTAACTTTTGAAAAAGGTTTTGTAGAGCCAGTCTGTAATGTTACTGTGTTCACAGCTCAGTATGGAAGCTGGCGAGCAACACAGTAGCAACATCAACTTAAAGAGACAAAGAGCACCTCTTTCAGATTCTGAAGACAATGTCTTCTTGCCGTCAGGTTTGTGTGATTGTCAAAGTTCATCCTCTGTATCTTTATAAAAATCAGTGTGTCTAAATATTCACAGCCGTCTCGGCACATTTTTGATTTTTACCACTTTTCCTTTTATATCGCAGAAGTGAATGATGGCCAGAAGAGGCGGCGCTTTGAGGCAGCCGACCAGGAGAACCGTAGTCCCAAACCATCCTCCTCTGGATGCCATCCTGCACTGGAGAAAAAGCCGGACACACCTATAGTTCCCTCAGTCCGCTCCCGAGTCCAGCAACTCACTCAGAGACAAGATGGTAATCATACCTTTCATGTTGCTGCTAACAATGCTTTGTTTCCTTAGTATTCTTGCTAGTGAGGGTAGTCAAAATAGTAGGAACTCCTCAGTATAATGAAATTAAATTCAGCAGACTATTATTCACAAAGACTCAAAATGTTCCACCAATACCCCTAAATTTAGCTTTGTTAATATAAGAAGCTGACAACTGTGTATGTTATAAAAATAACAAAATCTATGCATACAATAGCACATTTTAGTCTGGCAGGTTTTATGGCACTGCTCAAGTGCTGACATATTGCAGAAGCAGTCAAACTGGATTAGCTGCATGCAACAACAATTGTCAAGGTGTTGAGCAATCTCTGTCGCGCCATTGTGACAATGTGATGATACTACTGTGTTTTTAACAGCAAGTATTGGTTTTTTTAGGAGAAGTTCCTCTGGCCCAGCGGTGCCTGTCTGATCCTGGGGCAGAGAGCCCATCAGTCTTTCCTGCAAAGGGCTTCAGAGAGAATCTCCTAGGTGCGAACATACAGTGTTAGTTTCAGTTCTTGAGTGTTTCCCCTGGTCAAAACTGCAAAACAACAAAAACAAAGACGGTGGAAACACAAAGTTCCAAGTACAAACATGATGGATGTAAATGGCTAGAGCATGGCTAATATTATTGAGAAATAAGTTGTTTATGTCAATAATGTGGCTAGCAAGGTGTCACATTGTGTTATAAAAAAGAGAGAACCAAATAACTTATTTGTTAGTTAGAGCCTGTTTTGGCCAATATTGGCCTATCGCAATTATATTCAAATCAGTTTAAATGTTATCAATATCAGCCAATCTCAAAAAAAATGTTTTTAAAGAACACATTGCAAAAACAGAAGGAGGGATTTATTTATTATTTCTTTATTTCCAGTGAAGGTTACTGTTTCAGTGCCCTACGTTCATTTAACACAGTAAAAGTTCATTGTTAATCTGTAAAATATTCTGCCTACATTGCATATCTATGGTACAAATATTAGACAACCTCATTAGAGCGATCAATGTGAAAAATTCAGCCAATATTGGAAATCTGATCTTTTTTTACTCCTTGGTATTGGCTCTGAAAATTTCATATTGGTTTGGCTCAAGGTGAAAAGTTGATATGTACTTTGTATGTAATTTATTCTAATGCTATTCTACATAGAATACCCCCTCCTAATTTCAAGCAAAAAAACCAAACTTTTAATTTATATTAATGACATCAGTTTTCCACAAGAGCCAATAATATGTGATACTACCATAATAAAACAGTCACAAATTAAAACTTGAGTGAAAGAGATTACGGTTGAGAGTATTTTAGTGTAGTGTTCATTTGATGGCATCCTTCAACAAAGCTTTTGTGTATAAGGGTGTGAGACGGTAATAGAGCCATATTTGATTGCTTGTGCTAAAGCATCTGCCATGCTTAGGGGAGCAAAGGGAGACATTAATTGAGGGACATGCACTGCTGTCAGACAGCTTGTGACAAACAGTTCTATTTTGAAAGAAATACAAATTATATAAATTATCAGCGGAGGGGATGCCGTGATCTTTGCTTGTCGACAGAAGTCATTTTCTAATGACTGCTAATGAAATTTAAAATGTAACTTCATTTTAATTGGTTTTATATTAATGTTTTAATTTCTCTACATTAATATTCACCCTTTTAGGTCAAGGGGAATTTCAGCACCGAGTGGAACGGTTTAAAGTTCCACTCGTCCAGGCCAGCCCTGCTCCCTCACAGACCCCAACCAACCAGTCCCCTCGGACCTGCTCCAACTTTGTGTCTGGTATTCAGCAGAAACTCCAGGGCATTACAACACCCAGCTCCCAACAGGCTTCCCGCATACGTGAGGTTGGTTCAGGGAGCTTTTTACAGAAATGCATGAGATGTGCTAATATTACAGTGATAAAAACCATTCCAAATTCTTGTTCTTAGATGTGCAATCATTAGGGTTATGAAAACCCTTCTTCACTAAAGCCACTGTGAGCAGTTGCGGTACACGTTATACAAATTTTAATGATGAATAAATGACATAATTTCTACTTGTGCTCTTTGTAATAAAATAATATGTCATTGTTGCTGAAGTACCTGTAAAGTTTATTTTTTATGTGGTTTCACTGATCAGGAACGGAAACAGGAGCTTAGCCGGTTGCAATCAATCAGTGAGAATGCCTGGATGAAGAGGAGTAACTCCGATCCCTCATTAAATCAAGTGGGTTTGTGCTCACGATATTTTGCCTTTAAACGTTCATTAATTTACTAATGTTCACAGCTGACAGTAATGTCTTCTGACAATTCTTTTAATTGTGTTGAATGATCAGAAGAAAACTCATGATTATTAACCGTTTTCCTCATTTCTCTCATGCTGGTAGTGGTAGTTTTTGAATTGTTCTAGATTTTGCATTAAAAGATATAAAAATGGGTGCTACATTTGCACATAGGACAAATAGGTTGCAGAGGCCATAACTAACAGTAACTTTCCCATCATTGACAACTGTGTATTTTAACTTGTTTAATGAATGTAATTTTTATGTTTTGTCAGCCATTCCATAGTTTCTTTGAGATTTTTTTTACACACTTGCTCATATAAACATTACTAGGGAAGGACTCCTCCTGGCCACTCAATTCCCTGCTGGGTTCCAAGGTCCATAAGAGTGATTAATTGGCCTCCTATGCAGCCCTGGGATGTGAGTCTGTGACAAAAATCTAATTTTGTAGCCTCTTTATTTTTCCATCACATGGGTAACACTTGGAGCCAACAGAATGGCAGTTTTGATTTACTGTAGGTACGTTTTCATTTTTGTTTCGTTTTCTGTCGCTTATTTGGGTCCGGGTCCCAGGGGGAGCAGTCTGAGCAGGGAGATCTAAATGCTCTTCTCCCTGGCCACTTGCACCAACTCCTCCGAGGGGACACCAGACGTTACAGAGACAACCGAGAGATATAATCTTTCCATTATGTCCTGGTCCTTTCCTCCCAGATGGAGCCCGGCCCATCCTGCCATCCTGCAAAGGAAACTCATGTTGGCCACTTGTATTCACGATCTCATTCTCTCTGTTACTACCCAAAGCTCATGACCATAGGTGAGAGTAGGAACGTAAATTGACCGGTAAATCTTCACCACAACAGCCCGCTTTAGCTTCTGCATCACTGCCTACGCCCCCCCCCAATCGGTCTGTCAATCTCCAGCTTCATGCATACCGCCCCAGCGTGACCTGGAGGTCACTGCTCAATGAAGCCAACAGGACCTCGTCATCTGAGGCAGAATCCAGAGGCCACCCAACTTGACTCCCTCCGCCACTTGGCTGCACCTAAAATATGATGAACACAACCGGTGACAAAGGGCTGCCCTGGCGAATGGCCCGTAACAACAGGTCATCTGCCCCATACTCTGGGAGCACCCCCACGGGACGCCCCGAGGAACACAGTCATAAGCCTTCTCCAGATCCACAAAACACACTGGACTGGTCGAGCAAACTCCCATGCCCCTTCCAGTACTCTTACCAGGGTATAGAGCTGGTCCAGCGTTCCTCGGCCAGGACTGCATTGTTCCTCTGGAATTCGAGGTTTGAATAACAGCTGGACTCTCCTCTCCAACATCCTGTAGTAGATCTTCCCAGGGAGTCTGAGGAGTGTGATCCTCCTGTAGCTGGAACACACCCATTGGTGCCCCTTCTTAAAAAGGGGAACCACTACCCCAGTCTGCCACTCCAAAGGCACTGTCCTCGATGTCCATGCAATGTTGCAGAGGTGAGTCAGCCAGGACAGCCCTACAATATCAAGAGCCTTGAGGAACTCACAGTGAATCTCATCCACCCTTGGGCGCTGCTGCTGCAGAGTTGTTTAACAGCCTCATTGACCTCGACTGCAGTGATGAGAGAGCCCACCCCAAAGCCCTCTGGCTTTGCATCCTTCCACCGCCTGACTGTGAACTCAGTTGAGGCCAGAAGCTCCCGTCCCACACTGAAGACTGTGTGGACGGGATGCCGCTTTCCCCTCCTGAGCTGCCGGACAGTATGCCAGATTTTCTACGGCGCTGACAGGAAATCTTGTTCCATGGCCTCACCAAACTCCTCCAACACCCAGGTTTTTGCCTCGTTGACTGCCCAAGCTGCAGATCACTTGGCTGGCTGGTAGCTGTCTGTTGTCTCAGGAGTTCCACAATCCACAAGCCTGTTGGTCTCCTTCTTCAGCTTGACTGCCCCTTTCACCTCTGTTGTCCACCAGCGGGTTCTGGGGTTACCAACACGACTAGCACCAGCCACCATGTCAAAGGCAGCACGGAACATGGCCCACTCAGATTGCATGTTCCCACCACCTCCGGGATGCAGTTGAAGCACTGCTGATGGTGGGAGTTGAAGAGCATTTTGACAGGGTCCTCAGCCAGACCTTCCCTGTCAATCTGGCCTCCCCCACCAACTGGTCCAACTCACCACCAGTTGATGATCAGTTGACAGCTGTGCTCCTACCTTCGCGCAAGTGTCCAGCACATACGGCTGTAGATCAGATGATACAACTTCAAAGTGAATCATTGACTGTCGAGGTGTTTTGGTGCCAAGTGCATTTGTGAGCACTTTTATGGCTGAACATGGTGATTGTTATTGGCAAACTGCGACTGCACAGAAATCCAATAACTGAACACAGCTCAGTTTTGGATCGGGCATATCGTTCCTCCCAGTCACACCCTTCCAGGTCCTGCTGTCATTGCCCCAGGAGCGTTGAAGTCTCCTAGTAGGACAATGGAGTCCCCATTAGGGGCACCTTCAAGCATCGGTTCCAAGGACTCCAAAAAGGATGGGTACTCTGAACTGCTATTTGACGCATAATGGCAAACCACGGTCAGAACCCGTTCCGCAACCCAAAGGCACAGGGAAGCAACCCTTTGGTTCACCGGAGACCAAAGATAAACTCCAACCCACTGGCTGAGAACCGGGGAGCTATTAGTAAGGCCACACCTGCTCTCCGCCTCTCACCCGGAACTACTCCAGCAAAGAAAAGAGTCCAACCACTCTCAAGAAAACTGGTTCCATAACCCGAGCTGTGTCTTGAAGGGAGCCCAACTATACTTAGCTTGTATCTCTTACTCTAGCTCAGGTTCCTTCCTCACCAGAGAGGTAAAGTTCCATGTCCCAATAGTCAGCTTCAGCAACCCGGGATCAGACCGAGGAGGCCCCTGCCTTCGGCTAACACCCAATCCACATAGCACCAGACCCCTATGGCTCCTCCTTTGGGTGGTGGGCCCAGTGAAAGACAGACGCATGTCTCCCTTTCGGGTTGAGCCTGACCAGACGACATGGGCAAAGGCCCAGCCACCAGGTGCTCACCTACGGACCCCATCCTTAGGCCTGGCTCCAGGGCAGGGTCCCGGTACCCCTCCGTGTAGGGTGGACACGTCCTTGGTATACTTCATCATAGGAGTCTTTTTGAACTGCACTTTGTCTGGCCCCTCACATAGGACCAATTTGCTTTGGGGTGACACTGACAGGGGCGAACAGCTCCTGACAGCATAGCTCCTAGTATTATTTGGGCACCCAAACCCCTCCATCACAGTAAGGTGATGTTTCATGGAGGCGTCATAATGGCACGGATAAACATGAATTAAATTTTCTTATCATATCATCATGCATACTACTATTCACACAATTACCCATTCACATGGCTCCAGGTTGGTTTTTTAAGAGGAAGAAATTTTATTTCTGAAATCATGAATATTTTAAAGGAGGAATTTGTTAAATATGGCCATAATTTTCTTTAGAAGTAATGAACATAATTTGAAGAAAAAGCTGAATTCACATTGTGTCAGAGATGATTATGTATGTATGTGTGGCAGAGATATCTACTGAAATATAGAGATATCCACTTACAACCAGATAATATATGAAAATATATGACACATGCTGTTTACAGCTGGTGCTGTTAGACAGCTCTATCCCTCTCTTCTGCTGCTTCTACCCTCCCCTATATCTCTACTCTTCATCCGTCTGTTTTGTCGTGATCATGAACTCATCTTTGGAGTTGTGGTATTTCATCTCTAATTTATCCCCTGGTCCGAATACCCACTAATCTCAGAGGTTGTCTCCAATTACGTTCTGGCTTCCAGCCCTGTTCACTGGGAGAAAACTGAGCTCAATTGTCCTCTTTAACTTTCAAAATGATCCAATGTCACAGTTAGCTACAGGGCCACAGGCTCGATGGATAACTGAGCTAATGTTTGATGACTAATTAAATGAGCACAGTTATAGCAGTTGGCAGTCTTGTGATATACTGCCATCACCAGTATATTTTTGGAGCTTTCAAAGGTAGCTCTGATAGATTCTTGTCATATTTTACAAATTGCCTCCTTTAAATCTGGTGTGGTTTAGGGAAATCGGCTTTTCACGCAAGGATTGTTTTCACTTCACACATATGTACAGCTGTCAAACAGGAACTGTTGCATAATAAGTGTCTTGACATGGTAAGGGACTGCTTCAAAAAATAATTTCACAGATTCACTCTTAGTTTCAATAGAGGCATGAAACAATCAGTATTCCTGCAAGGTATACTGCATAGAGTCACCATGGCGGTGTTTGGCTATCCAGCTTGGGCTCACCTTTGTCATCAGTTTTTTTTACTCTACCTGGTCACTATGGCTGTTTTCTCTTTTTTGACCCTCATGATGTTTCAGATTGACATTAGCACATTCTTACAATATATACAGTCAGGAACATAAGCATTTGGGCAGTCAGGGTTTCCCTTACTGTTGTAAAGGTCTGGTGGGCCGCCAGGCCAACATCCAATTTTTTTTTTTTTCTAATATGCAAAATACTGTCAATTTCTCACTCACTTCAAGGGCTGGGCGATATGTCTATGTACACTGTGGGACGAGAGAAAATTTCTTCTATCAGTTATATCGCCCTTCTAGCCAAACGGTAGCTTTGACCTGACTCACAGCACCTTTTTACGTCATTTGTCTCCCACTTCATGTTGACTACACACAATCTTGAGCATAAACAAACAGACCCAGAGGAGCAAGACAGAGAGTCCCTCGCAGCAATCCTAGCAGTGTTAATTTTGTCAATGAAAAGTATGATGAAAAAGGTTTGTCATCAACCCTGTACATGACAAGACGAGACGTTTACAAGCTAAAAATAGATCGATTACATACAGTAAATGTGTTTAAATATACCTTAAGTTTTCCATAACGAGACAAGACTGAGAAGGCAGTGTTGAAAGAACGGACATTTAGAATGCTGATATTCTTCCTATCTACTCTGTCAGAATGTGAGCAATGAGGACAGACTGAATGTCAGTGTTGGCGTTTTCCTGCTCTGTTTTTGTAGGGTGTCTGTGTGGGACCATGGGAGATGTGCTTCAGGATGAACCCCTTCACTTTCAGCAGCAGTAGTGAAAAAGCACACCACAAACTCCACCTTGGTCTGGATAAGCTGGCGCCCTCATTTACTGACAACTTAGCTTGTTACTAAACATTTTTAAAACACTACTAGTCAGCAAACTAGCTGCTAATGGCTACTTCGCTCTCAGCATTGTTGATGCTCTCTCACTCTTGCTCCACTGCATGTATGACCAAGATGAGATGAAGACAAACTTGTACCTGAGGAGTATTGAAATACTGAAAATTCTTTGCAGTCAATGACTGCCTAGTTTCTGGAATACATGGATATCACCATAAGTTTCCTTCCTTGAGATGGTTTTGTTAGGCCTTTACTGTGCATGCTCTCAGTGGCTGTTAGTTTGTAGGTCATCGACTTGGCCTCTGAAAAATATGCAGTTTCTGGCCATTAAGAAGATCTTATTCCTTTTGCAGCATGTTTCGGGTCATTGTTCGTCTGTACTATGATCCACCCTATTAATTCTGCAGAATCAGGTTGAATTTGAGCAGAAAGTATAGCCCTATACACCTCAGAATTCATCCTAATACGGCAGTCCCATTATCTACAGCAGTACTATTAAGGTATTTTAGCAAAATATGACCTTCCTACTCTTGAGTATCACAGTGGATTGCAACTTGTTGAAAACTGTCTGTGTTTATAGTCATGAAGGTCTCTCTCTCTCTCTCGCTCTCTCTCTCTGTATCTCTCTCGTTTGTTTGATTGTTTTTAAGCCTAGTAATGGCCTCCACACGCTTTAACACCCCATTGGACCTCATTGAGAGTTCCTCTAAACAGCTAAACCAAACTAAACTTGGAATATTCGCTGGACCTTTTAGCTGTTCCTTTATCAAGGAATTGTGAGGGCATCGGGCTGAACTGTTTGTCAGTGAATTGTCCAATTACTAGATTCTGACACTATGGAACTTCTACTATGAGTTCAAGTGCCTATTCATAAATGTTAAATACATCTTGATTGCTTCTTTTTAAATCCATTATCCTGTATAGAGGCAAATTTACAAAAATTTTGTCCGTATACTTATGTTCCTGACTGTTCCTGAAGTTTCACATAGTGGTTATTGGTTATATTGGTCACAATCTCCTTATTAACTCAATCTGTATTGTCTTGGAAATTAAGTTAAATTAAAAATTTAAATGTATTTTTTTTTTTCTTTTTCTGTTGAGTTCCTGTCACTATTTCTGTGGTAGCTGAACAAATCCCAATTTTAAGTGCGAGGCGAATTTTCTTTTAGTTTATCTACTTACTTGTATTAATGATAAATATGCAATAAGGCATAGCTCTGCCTCTATGTCTTACTTTAGGTTTTTGTTATTTTGCATGTAGCAGGCTGAGGATGATGCTGAGATGAAAGATGGAAGCTTTACTGAAGTTCTTGTGTCAGGTGCAGAGAAGAAATCCTCAAATGGTAAGTAACACTTTTGACATCAAATTGATTTTCTCCTTAGTGTCCCTATTAATAAAACAAATTTAGGTAGTCTCTTTAACTTATTTAAGTATTTTGCAGTTACAGTCTGATAACTATAGATTAAAAGTAGAATAATTATCATCAGTTGTACAGTGGTGTATTGAAAATAATTTAAATAAAAGAAAGAACTGATTACATCAATACCAATAATACAGAGTTAAGGTATCCTTTAGTACCCGGATCAAGAAACTTTTGCATCCCTATTTTTAACTTAGTGTTTATTGGGTGTGGGAACACATTAATAATAGCAAGTACAAAGAGAGTTGACACATATTTCTGACATTCTGTCAGTCCTCACATCCTCGTATTCCAATCGTCTTTCTTTGTGTAATTTGTTTTTCCATGCACAATCAATATCTTATACTAAATGATACATTTTATTTAGCACCTTCTTTATATAATGAATCCTTATGAATACTTGTTATCTGCTGTAAAGTTATCTAACGTGTATTGTGTAAAGCACAAGTAGACTGAAATATTTAAGATATGAGACTTTTCAACAGGTAAAAGCAATCCCTGTGACTCTGACACTTCGGCAGCTTCAACAGATCTTGAAAATTCAAATGAAGAACAAATACAAATGCAATGCAAGCAGGAATATATTCATCGGGTTAATGAAGTGAGGGAGGAGCAGGAGCAAAATACTTCATTTGGAAATGAAGGGTCCCAACGATCACAAACCCAGACTGTACTGAAGTTGTCCTTCAGCGAGGATCAGAGTTTCTTAGGTGTACCTTTGACAGATCTGAATTTGTCAGGGTTGCCGACAGGTGATGAGCACACTCAGGCAGAGGAGTCAAACATGGAAGAAACAAGTGAGGATTCCAAAGCATTTGAGCAGGGAAGGTCTGAGATGTCTTCATTTAAAGAAGCTGAAGAAACCCATCGTTGGTCATACAGTGAAGAGGAGATTGAACCTTCAACAGATGAGGAATTAAGGTTGTGGCAATATCCTCAAGAAATTATGTGCAAGGAGAAAGAGTCTAGCATAGCTGAAAAACAGGAAGAAGATGAGTGCGTTACCAAGACAAAAGGGGATTTGAAATCCTCCATAATGTTAAAAGCTAGCAGTGTACTGCCTGACATCCAGGACAGCAAATTTTATATGTCACATTTCTCTGCTGAGATTGTTGGCTCCTCTAAAGTGCAAGAAAATGAGAAACATAGACCTGAGGAAAAAGAATTTAACTCAGAAAGCTGTTTGGATGATCCTGTGAAAGATGGTACTTTATACAGAGATCAAGGCAATAATGAGTCCTGTAAAGGATGTTATGAGGGTGCCCTCTCAAGAGATATGGGTATTTTTCCTGATAACAGAGATCATAAAAAGATAGATCAATATGGTCACAAGGATGAACTATATCAACATTCAAATGAGATCCTGGCAGTCGGTATAAAGGAAGTAATGGATCTACGGTCTGACAGACAAGATGGCAAATGGAATCAAACAGTAGCACCTGCTCTAAAAGAAACACAGACTAAAGACACAGAACTTGACACAAATATTGCGGTTGTAGCCAAACCAAAGTTAGACACTCAGGCTGGGTGTTCAGACATTGATGGAAGTGATGGAGCTCAGCATTTAATGGAGAGCCAGGTGCTACATCATGATTTGGAAGAAATGGAGCAAGATGCAATGAATGGAAAGCAGGGAGTGGTAAAGGGATTTACAAAAGAAACTCACAAGGCAGAGGGAGGAGAAAGGTCTAAAAAAGTGACTTTTATCCTGGAGCCTGAGCTAATCAATGACTCCATGCTGTCTGAGAGCAGTGCCTCCATGGAATCTACAGCAAAGACATGTATGTCAGGTGAGAAGAGCACCAAAAACATATTGGTGTGACCATTTGGGCCTGTGGACACCTTCGTAGAAGTGGAACACATGGGTGATTTTTAAATCATTGATCACTGGTGAACTGTGTTTGCTAGGTTCATGTTAAAAGCAACACATTTTATAAATCACAGGGTGATTAAACTTATACTTTGTTTTTGTTTGAAAGCAACTGGATACTGGATAGATGAATGTTTGTTTTCACAGATGGTGAACTGAGTTCTCTTGACGAGACAAATACTGCTGAAATAATTGACCAGATGTTTGGGGAGGTGCTGGAATATGCTGGAATGATAGAGGACGAGAGAGTGGAGAATGATGAAGACATTGATCATGACAGTGGCATTGGCGCTTGCTCTGGGGACAAAGATAAGATTCGCATGGAGTCTGAGAAGGAGAAAAGTGAAGTAGAATGTGATGAGAGGAAGACACTTGAAAGCAATGGAGATGAGCTGTTGACTTTCCCTCCCAGCGGCATCCTTTCCCCTCTCAGCAAGTCTGTAGAGGCTGTGGTCACTCCTCTGGTAAGAATGATTCATAACATTGAGCTGCCCATACATGAGTTACAAGAGGAGAGCTTTCTGGATGAAGTGTCTGACAAGCTGATGAACTTCAAGCCCAGAGCAATGTTTCATTAATATTTTATGTCTTGCCAACAGCGACTAGCAGTGAGCCAGGAGTCCGATCCTCCATCTCTGCTTCTGACTCCAGAAGAGACCTCCATCCCTCTTGCTGAATCTGCTCCTTTGTACAGGTACTCACAGCTGAACCTCTTCTTTTGGAATAAATTTAGTCGTGAACCATCAGTGTTGCCTTTTTGCCACACACTTTTAGGAGAGTTTAGAGGTACATTGAAATGTTCACACTGGTGGCACGAAATAAAAAAATCTTTTATAACCAGCAGCCCCAGAAACCCAACAATAGCTAAGATTTTACACAATTATATGGGAAAGGATAAATACAATATTGTTGACACAAGGTGCAAATGTTTTTCAATTTCTTCAAGTGTACATACAATTTGATTTATTCATTTCTCTGAACACATCATTACACCTTTGTATTACCATTTACAGTTTTTTTCCTCATGTGTCTGTAGTTTGATTTTGGATTGTTCTGTTACTGACAGTGTTGACGCCTACCGCACACAAAGACAGAGCAAGAATCCTACCATTCAGAGTGTCACTCCGGGTGTTCAGAGACGAGCTCCACAGAAGTCCCAGCCTCAACCCTCTGTCAACACCAAAGAGAAAATCATGGTATGTAACTGTTTTTGTTAATCAGCTAATTTCACAGTAGGTCAGTCAGTGTTTGGAAGAACTTTATTTTGTCAATTGCATTGTTTCAGTCAACTGCATTGCAAATGTTTTGATGTATTTAAATCCATTACAAATGTTAATTTACAGTCTTTCTTTTTGTTTCATGTTTGTCCAGGCTCTGAATGAAGAAGCAGGGAAGCTACAGAATGTGATCAACCAGACACTTCAGGCTCTTAGCTGCTGTACTGATGAGGATCACGGAAGAGGCTCCCTAGAGGAGGCTGAAGCTGAGAAACTGCTGCTGGTCTCCTGTACGTACGCATCAAGATTTTTGATTTAATAAATCATCTTTATGTGCAGTAGATACAAAGCTATCTTACACTATTTTGCTTTTAAAGAGGCTCTTGAACCCAACTCCACACTGTTAACTGTGTTATATTTTATATAGAGTTGATAACATAATGGACAGCATTGTAACAATGGGGCCACTATGAGATTTACGTTTACTTGTCTCGTTCTTCATTTTTTATTTCTCTACTGCTCATTATTGTGATTTGTTGCAGGTGAGAAACGCTCTGCCCTGCTGACAGAGGTTACCAGACTGAAGGAGGAGGTGAGCTCTGAGTCAGAGGGGGCAATAGGGGAGGACAGAGATAATGCTTCCCAGCAGCCGTGTAGAGGGACTGTCAGTATTACAAACATCCAGCTGCCTCTCAAGCTTGAATTTGTCTGCTGCTCACACAATCGACCAGGTACCCTCTTGATTTATCATTACTGATGCCTTTCATTCAGTCATTTGTATGATTCCAGTTAAAATGGTACTATTGAAAAATTACCTAAGAAGGCCTTACCTAAGAAAATGTTGTGGTTGTACAGGAAGTCATTATTTGTTTTTTGTTTGGGGGTTTTTTTTTTTATGTACCCCTTTAGGTCGGCCAAGTCACTACTTCTTTGTCCTGATCCGCTATGGCCCCTGCAATATCGTTGCCACCCCGTTGGCCACAGCTGCTGATGTTCAGAATGGAGATACAATCTCTTTTCCTACTTCTGTCACTCTGTAAGTTACAATTCATCAGCTGGTTTGTGCTGGTGTTATGATTTGATAAGTTTTATGTTCTGTTTTTGGCAGAAAATTCACTGCATTTACTTTTTTCATTCATTTTTGAACTGACATAAAATATATTTTTTCCACTTAAAATCTGTAAAAAAAAATATTTGGTTTTTCACTTTACATCTTTTATTTTAGTAAGGGACCAACTGTTACACTATTATCTTTAAATTGTATTTAAATGTTATAATATAAATGGAGGTTGTTTGCTTTGTCTCAGGAAGGATATTCGCTCATCCTTTGAAATTGATGTGGAAGTTTACAGCCTGGTAAGAAAAAACAGTTGACAAGATTTGCATTAGTCACTTTTCATTTTTAATTGAAACAATATTAAATAGAATTAAATAGAAAACTGGTAGAAAAAAAGAAGATAATACATTCTTGAGGGACTGTATTGTAGAAGTTGTTAACATACTGTGCCCTGAAAGTTTTTGACCCTGTGTATTAAGGCCCTCTCCCCACTAATGCAGGTATTTGGCAAACAAACACTTTTCTGCATGTGCGGGCCTCTCATTCACACAAAAACAGCATTTGATGTCACAGCAAATGGATATTCCTCACAACGCATTTTAATCTGGATACTGGGGAGAAACGGTTACTATTTACTGTATATGTGTATACATGCAACACATGTTTGGGATGACGATTACATCACACCTCAATTCGCACTTGCCCATTCTTGTTTTCCATAAAGAACAATAGAGAAACAACAGATAACGGTGCATCATGTTAATATCATCTGTCCACATAAATGAGTCCCCTTCTACTTTTACACATTGCCATTAAACAGGTATTTGCTATAACTCACATGGACTGATCTAGACATTTGACACATAGGATAAGTATCTGGATGTCTAGCTGTGGATCTGTGGATTTTATGTGCCTATTTCTGTGTCATCTAGTCCCACAGTTCTAGTAATTGCAGCATGGACCGAACTGTCACCAAGTCACGGGTAAATCGATTGGTCAGATTATTCAAATTATTCTGTGTGTTTACCACTGAGCCTATTCAAATAATGCTGTATGTACATATTTAGGTCACACCTAGAAAGCTGCTGAATACTATCACAGTAAGTATCCAGTTTTTATTGATGTGCTTTTCAGTGTTTTTATTTTTAAGGTCTGGGCAGGATTATTTTGGTTTTCAAAATATCATGACTGTTCTTCTTCTTCCTAATAGAACATCTGCATTTGCATTTATCAGTTCCTGACAAACTGTACATACAGTTCCAGTCCAATGCCTAAGTTCCTCAGTTGATTTTGTATGCTGATAGCTGATAGAGGAAGTGTATCAAATTTCACAACCCACAAAAATAATTTTTGACACTAATTTTATTTTTTCTCCCATGTAAACAATAGGAGGCAATAGGGAATTAGGGCATCTTTAAACATTGGTATCTCATGTATGGAGTGATCAAAAAAAAAAAAAAAAAAAAGATTGTCCTGACAATGCAGTCACACAAACCACTTAGCTTAATCACAATTGTTGGGTTAGTGAATTCAGCAGAAACATTTCCGGGTAAGTTGAAATTGCTTTGTAAAAAAGACTAGAAGACCTGCCATCAGTGTCTAAGGGCTTGAGTCCCCGTTGACGTAGGCTAATCATGTTCAACCCTAATCAGACAGTGTGCTATGGACCCTGTGCACTGCGTGTTTTAGATGTGTCTCTGCATCAACACACCTGACTGAAATTATCAAGACTGAAAAATGACCAATCTGAATCAGGGCTGAGCATCCACGGACGAGGACTGAGAAACACTAGATTAGAAAAAACATGATTTCAAAAACGTTGATCTTTAATAAATTAGAAATGATTATGGTCTTTGCTTTCCTACTGGCAGGCCTTCACACACTGCAATAGTCATGTGTGAAGCAAATTCATAGACTTACACTTCTTTGGATCAACTAAATTGTATTAATCTAATTCCTGCAGGACCAAAGCACCTTTCTTTGTATAGCTCGACATGTTCACAATGTACCTCTCATGCCTAAGGTTATTCGTTCCAGACCCATGTCATGCAAAATGGAAATCCATGTGCTGGACTCATTTTTTTGGGAGCTGATGGATCCTCCCATTGTTTATAATTTGTCATTGTCTTCTTTTCCCTCTTCCTCCTCAAAAAACGGGTCCCATCTCACAGCTGCAAAACGACATTTTTTTTTTTGTAATATAAATGTTATCAATTCTAACAGAAGCATTAACTAAAATTTGTTTTGCTTTTAGCAGAGATCCAGCAACACTTTGACATGTAAGTTGAGTTTGATATCGGTCAGTATTCATTAGTACATTGAGGCTTCAATTTCTCCATGTTTGACTAAACTTGACAACCCTAAAATTGCACTATTTTGTACCCAATGACCTATGACTTGTTATAATGGTCATTCACTGTATCTTACTGACTGACCATTTCAGTTCAGTTCTGTTATGACTTTTCATTTTGTGCTTCTGTGTCCTTCAGCAGCTGCTCCTCCAGCTCTCAGCGGTCGTCGCTCCAGTAACTTTTGTTTGGTGGGCTCCCATAAGATCACCTTGGCATCACTGGGAAACAGCAAGTTTCCTCTGGATAAGGTAATGGTCTGTGTTGTTATTGATGGGGAGGGCTGCTCTCACTGGTGTGTTCAAGTTAATACATGGCCGTTTTACTTAGGCAATGTGTACGGAGCAGTGCTGATGAAGGTAGGCTTGTTGGCTGGTATAATAAATACTGTGTAAATACTTTTTGTGATAATCAGCTAAGATGAACAGAGTCTGTCTGATCTCCTCAGATCTACATAACCTATTGTTATTAATATATTTGCCCCGCTGAAAAGACACATTTTGTAGATTATTAAAATTGGATCCCTATTAGCCGCTAATTCCTTTAGCAGTTGTGGATTAGTCTTGGAAGATTGGCATTTTCTTTTGTTAAACTCCAACATGTTGAGGCAACGTATCAGCCATATAGAATGCTTTTGTTACAAGTGACAGCAGTCAGTTGATTGTCATAACTTTGACATTAATTTAAACTTGTTTCCCTCATTGTGTCCAATGCATCATGATTCAGTAGACTATCATTCTAAACAAGCTTTTCCAACCAAATGACACAGACTGTGTGTGCAGTTCTTTGCATGAGTGGTTCTTAGTCAGCACCAATGCTGGAGGATGAGCAGGTTGTCCCTATTTATCAGGCATTTTAGTGGGGTATTGTAGTAGTTATTTAATGGGCTCATGGGCTTTGATGGCCCAAGTTACACATGCATACACTGTCACTGGGTTTTTTTCACTTCCCTTTTTTGTTTTAGCTCCAGCCCACAGCGCTGCAGACACCTCTTTGCACTTTTTTGGTCTTTGTATTATTCTGTTAGAAGTTTGTGCACAAGGGTGGCCTCACTGGTAATGCAAGGTGTCTGTCTCTCTCCCCTCTCTCTGTCTTGCTTCCTCCTCTCAGATGAAACTTGAAGGCAAAATCAGGAGACTGCTGGGAGATGAGTTTCAGGAAAAGGTGTCACTCTTTTCAAAAGTCAGCTGTCCACCTCTCACTTCTAACCTACCTCTGACTCATGGCTTCATTCATACAAATTAACCCTTGCCTCAGTCTAGTGTTTGTTTGTGGTACATGAATGTCCTTTTATTTATTGAAGCTCCTTTTTCTCTGATCTTTAACTCTAACATTGAGTATACTGTATTTTTAATGAAATGTCATTCAGGCCAAATATTAAATATTAAGGAAGTAAGCAAATTGCAGTACAGGCAGTTTAACTGTGTCCCCTCTCTCTTCTTCCCTGAAATGCAGGTGCCTTTCCTCTCTCCATTAGAGGGCCACATCTACCTTCAACTTGACAGTCAGGGTCACTCTGATCTACAGCACCAAGGATTCCTTGTCAGTAATGAGACATTTCCTATTTTACAGAAATGTCTTTCAAGCTTAATTAACACAGAGAATGAGAATGAAATTTTGTGTCTTTTCCTGCTTCTGTTTTAGACAATGTTTGAGCTGATCAGTGGATTTGGGGTGTGGCATCGCCGATACTTCGTTCTGGAGGGATGCATCATGCATTACTGGAATCATCCCAATGACAGAGAAACTAAGGTGTGGAGAGATGCACACAAGACCTGCAGACTAAGTCACTGACTTACTTTTCGTCAGTTTGTTTAATTTCATTCTTTTTTGTGTTTTAACCTCCCAGGCAGCAGAGGGCAGCATTTGTCTGTCTAGCTCTCCTAGTCAGTCTGTCAGACCTGTCGAGAGGGACTTGTGTGCCCGACCTTTCACCTTTGAGCTGGTGAGCAACACCCCACAGCAGCAGCAGGACAAGAGCCAGGATACTTTGGCCAAGTAAGATTGTGTATAAACTCAAATCCTTCTGAAAACACACTAATAAGCTGATTTTCTTTTAGTTATAATTGGGAGGGTCCAGAGAAGAGAAGACACTGAATTTTCAATCATGTAATATAGTCTGTGAATCCTGGCTCTGAAATCACAAACTGTGTGACTGCTTTTAATAATTTTTGAACATTTTGGGCTGTATCCACCTTACGCCTCTGATACCTTTGATAACTGAGATAACATACACTGGCATATTTAATTAACAATCAAAAACACTCTGAGGTGTATCATATATGGTTTGATTGTGTCAGAGGGCCAATCCTGGCTAAGAATGCTGGATCGGGGTTTTAGTTCCACTGTCATGGGAAATGCAGGGGGATTTTGCAGCCATGCAGCTGCAACACTGAAAAGTAAAACATTGGTTTGGCATGATCAAAACAAAAGTTACAAATATAGTAAAGAGCACAAGTACCAGAGCTCTGCAATCAATGAGATTTTAGGTAATGACTATTACTACAGTTAAGTATCTGTTAGATATGTTGCACAGTTGTGCCCTCGGGGAAAAAAAAGGTACAACATGAAATAAGTGAGTCTCTTAAATAAATTTAAAAATGAGGTACTTAATGGCTGTAGATAATTAATGACATCACAGAGGGTGTTTTACTTTTCTCAGCTGATGGGAAGAACATTCTGTGATATAAGTAATTGGGTTGTATCAAGGAACTTATTTTGAAACATAATTAAGAATAGACGAACCAGCAGCCTTTACAGGCAGTACTTAACTTCCATGTTTTTACAGTACAGAAAGTGGCATCAGACAGGTCTGGCTTTTATAACAGTTCTGAGAGTGCTGCTGTGGTCACACACTGATGCTGTGATGATGTTGTTGCTCAGGTGTTGGTTTTCAGCTGATACCAAACAGGAAAGACTGGACTGGATGGAGAAACTCGGCCAAGCTCTTTTGGACTTTCACACATGGACCCAAACCTCAGCGACCCAAGCAGACAGTCAGCAGTCCAACACGTCCAGTAGTGGGAACTTGAGGGAGAGCATACTGTAATGACATTGTGATGTCAGCTACAGGAGACACACTTTGTCTTAATAGGCCTCAAACATGGCCAACAAAGCACTAGGTATCTCTTGTTGATTTATTCTTGGGGGATATTTGACTTTCTAATGATTGTTAATTTTTCTTTTAATCTGAATGAAATCGTTACTGTCAGTTTTCACTTTTATTTACTAAGACACAGTTACCATTTGAATATTTTTAGATTTTCCTTATCCCAATTTTTGAAAATCTGTTTTTATTTTGGCTTTGTTTTCTCTGGCAGTCAGCTAATTTGACCTTTGGTCACTTTCATTAGCTAAGTAGCTAATGTATTTTTGAAATAATTCACACTTAACCTTTGTTTAGATTTATATTATGTTTGTTTAAACTGGAAGGATAAATACATTCGTGTTGATAACACTATAAATACTGAAAGAGATTTTTTTTTTCAAATCATGCTTTTGTTCCTGTATGTCTACAACCTAAATGACAAATAAAGTAATGTACATATAATAGAGAACAGTGAATGTATAATAAAAAGCAAGGTATTCAAAAAAAGAAAATAAAAATTTAACAATTCATGAAACAGATTCCCAGTGTCTATTTAAACCTGCATGATCCGAACACCCACATTCACCTGTGCAGGATAGATGATGTGTGTTAAGGCCCATTTCAGTTACATATTTTACAGTACATAAATAAGACTTATATATTTAATATTTAAGTCGCCATTCTCCAATACCTGAACTACTGCAAAAAGTCTTAAAGCTGGCAGAACTGACTGTACCAGGCACCACACAGCATGCTGGGTAATAATTGCTGCGTGACACTCTGCTTCAGGTGTACCACAGCTGTACATGTGCTAAAAGCAGTATCAAGTCCCCCCCGTTTTCCTACTGTCATCGCCTTAGGTTCCGTAACACCCAATAGTGTCTCCACCCACAGGAGCTATGGGACGAAAAGGAAGTCTAATTCTAGACCACTTCCTGTCTGACATTCCTGACCTGAGCCACTTTCCTGCCAGAGTCATATCTGTGCCTCCACCACTGAATGTACATGTGTGCTGACATTAGAGGGAAGTATTTCAACTCATTTTATGTGTTGTCTGGGACACTTTTTAGAAATGACTGACTTGAAAATGTTTTGTACTGGAAAGGGAGCTGAAATATTAAATTGCTAGTATATAATGTTGCTTGATACTACTCTAGTTATACATTTCCATTCAAGCAGGTAGTCCTACATTTGAGTCTCTTAGGAGAGGAAATTTTTAGTAACAGCTCAGTTTCTGAGATGTAGCAAAAATGAATTTTCGAAGCTCTTTACACACCGGCCTACTCAGAATATTTTAGACTACATATGTGTAACCTCATGTCCTCATGTGGACCCACCACCCACAGGAGGAGCCATAGAGGTCCGGTGCTATGTGGATCGGGTGGCAGTCAAAGGCAGGGGCCTTGGCGGTCCGATCCCCGGTTGCTGAAGCTGGTTGTCACCTCTCTGATGGGGAAGGAACCTGAGCTTGTGTATGAGGTTGAGAGATACCAGCTAGATATAGTCGGCCTAACCTCAACGCACAGTTCGGGTTCTGGAACCAGTCTTCTTGAGAGGGGTTGGACTTTGTTCTATGCTGATAGTCACAGTTTGTTCATAACTAACACCATGTTCAGCCATAAGAGTGTCCATAAGTGCACTTGGCACCAGGACACCCTAGGTCGACAGTCAATGATTGACTTTGTAGTCGTATCATCTGATCTGCGACCGTATGTGCTGGACACTCGGGTAAAGAGAGGAGCAGAGCTGTCAACTGATCACCACCTGGTGGTGAGTTGGATCAGGTGGCGGGGGAGGAAGCCGGACAGACCAGGCAGGCCCAAGTGAATAGTGAGGGTCTGCTGGGAATGTCTGGCTGAGGACCCTGTGAAAATGGTCTTCAACTCCCACCTCCGGAGGAGCTTCAACCACATCCCGGAGGTAGTGGGGAGCATGGAGTCTGAGTGGGCCATGTTCCGCGCTGCCATTGTCGAGGCGGCTGCTCGAAGCTGTGGTAGCAAAGTCGCTGGTGCTAGTCGTGGCGGTAATCCCAGGACCCGCGGGTGGACACCAGAGGTGAAAGGGGCCGTCAAACTGAAGAAGGAGACTTACAAGGCATGGCTGGCTTGTTGGACTCCCGAGGCAGCAGGCAGCTACTGGCAGGCCAAGCTATCGGCGGCTCGGGTGGTCACTGAGACAAAA
>KV751413.1:176938-201171 GCA_001698575.1 Mola mola
TTATAAATAAGATTAAGATAAATAAAAAATCAAACAACAAATTGCTCACATTTGCACTTTCATAAGAGATTTTTAGATTTCTGCTACATGAGGTTTTTTGTTAATTCAATATTTTTTTTAAAAGGAATCAATACCAAGTGAGTATCAGAGTATTGATCCTGCAGTATGAATCAGCCCATCCCTTTAACCGATGATTATCACAGCCTTAAAAAGTGAGTATGCAGTTCCTGAGAAATAAAATTAATTACTTTTTAGATAGTATTCTGTTTTTTCGTGTTAATTTTTATTTTTTCATAAATACTCCACTATAATCACAATTCCTCCACTGCTGCACAAGATTTTTCAATTCTATTACAAATAAAAAAAGAGTTGAGACGGAAGACAGAGCAGGAACATTTTGTCTGCAGTGCTGCCAACAAACCTCTATGGCTTTAGTTGGCAGTAAAAGTTTCTTTGAACACCTCATATCCTGATGTTCTCATCATACATTGTTCCTCAGAAAAATGTAGAGAACAACAAAAAAAATCCTGCTTTGCTTAACATCTCAGTTGTTTATGACCACACGACAGCCCAGAGTTAACATGGAGTTCTATCACCTTCAGTACAGACTCCACTTTAGATAATCAGAGTTTGTTAACCCTGACTTTACAACCCTGAGGCAAATCTGATCAGAGTAACCTCACCTCACAGTACAGGCCTCAGGTTACTGTTGTTGTTAGTGATGTGGTCCCATCCTGACAGGAACACATGCTGAACAACATCCTGGTGTTTTGACATCTCTGCTCCAATCCTTACATGGCTGAGGAGGAAACTGTGCCTGTGTGGCAAAGATACATGACGTGATGCGCAGGAAGGTGCCCTTAGTGGACCAACAAAGACCAACTACCTTGACAGAGTCAGGAAAAGGCAGAGAGAGCATAGAAGGTTTCCTTATTGCTCATAAATTATTGTCAGTTTCGAGCATTTAAGAATTACCACAAGTGGGTCAGAAAGGGGGAATGTAATATCTTCTCTTTCTTCTTGTTTCTGAAATCTTGGTGGGAGTTCAAGGGAGACTTCAAGGGTTATTTATCTTTGCTGGTTTTTTTAAATTATCATTATTTCTTATCTCAAAGTTTTATTTTCTTTCAGCCACAAGTAATGTTGTAAAAAGTTCCCAAAACTCATGTTAAGTAAAAATAACGATATCACGTTGAAAAAATACTTTAGTACAAGCGAAAGTCAACCATACAAATATTACTTGAGTAAAAGTATCTGATATCAAATCTACCTCTAAAGTTAAGTTTTAAGAAGTATTTTTGCCAATAAATGTACTTAAGTATAGAACTATTGTGCAAGTAAAAGGAATTGTACAATACATATGTTTACAGTGGGTTTGCACTGCATATATTGCATGTTATACAGTCTGTTGAATGCTTATCAACCTGGGTAATTATCAAACCAGATTATCAAAATCAATTGGGGGTTTTTTTTCTTGTTTTTTTTTTTTAAATCCAACTGCCAATAAAAATAGATTAATTTAAAGATGTGCTTTCAACATGTAGTCTGAAATCTAACTAGTAATTAAAGCTATTAGATAAATATAGTAAGTGAAAGGAGTAAAGGTAAACCAGGTACTAGGGGTCACAAACCAGTGTATTATTTAAATGGCAAGGTTTGCGTCAGGAAGGCCATCCAGCCTAAAAAACTGAGCCAAATCAAACATGCAAATTTCATTACTGATCGTTTCGGACCCGGGTTAACAACGACTGCCACTGGTGCTGTTGACCGACAGGGTACCAGTGGAAATTGGGCTACTGTTAGTCCAAAAACAAGAGAAGGGAAACGCTTTGGGAGATAGAGAGAGAAGAGGAAATTCGAGAGTGTAGGGTTGACAGTAGGAACTCTAAATGTTGGCACGATGACAAGCAAAGGTAGAGAGCTGGTTGACATGATGCAGAGAAGAAAGGTAGATGTTTTGTGTGTTCAAGAGACCAGTTGGAAGGGTAGCAAGTGTAGAAGCATTGCAGCAGGGTTCAAACTGTACTATCATGGTGTGGATAGGAGGAGAAATGAAGTAGGCGTGATCCTGAAGGAGGTGTATGCAAGGAATGCTGTAGAGGTGAAAAGATTTGGACAGGGTCATGAGTGTGAAGTTTGAAAATAAAGATATGATCATGAATGTTGTCAGTGATTATGCCCCTCAAGTTGGCTGTGAGATGGAAGAGAAAGAGAGATTCTGGAGTGAGTTAGATGAAGTGGTAGAGAGTATTCCTAGGGAGGAGAGAGTGGTGATTGGAGCAGACTTCAATGGGCATGTTGGTGAAGGGAACAGAGGTGATGAAGAGGTGATGGACAGATGGACAGATGTTGGTGGACTTTACCAAAAGAATGGAGATGGCTTTGGTGAATACCTACTTCCACAAGAGGGAAGAACACAGGGTGACATATAAGAGCAGAGGAAGGAGCAGACAGGTGGACTACATTTTGTGTGGACGATGCAATCTGAAAGAGATCGGAGACTGCAAGGTATCGACAGGAGAGAGTGTAGCCAGAAAGCATCAGATGGTCGTGTCTAGGAAGACTCTGGTGATGAGGAAGAGGAAGAGAGCAAAGCCTGAGCAGAGGATCAAATGGTGGAAGCTGAAAAAAGAAAGACTGCTGTGAGGACTTCAGGGAGAGGTTGAGACAGGTTCCGGCTGGTCGTAAAGAACTGCCAGATGACTGGGTAAATACAGCAACAGTGATCAGGGAGACAGGTAGGGAGGTGTTTGGTTTGTCATCTAGACAGAGGAAGGATGATAAGGAGACTTGGTGGCGGAATGAGGAAGTACAGGAGAGTATTAAGAGGAATAAATGGGATAGTGAAAGAACGAAAGAGAGTCCACAGGATTACAAGGAGATGCAACGTTAGGTGAAGAGGGAGGTGGCAAAGGCTAAACAGGTGTATGATGAGCTGTATGAGAAGTTGGACACTAAGAAAGGAGAAAAGGATCTGTATCGTCTGGTGAGGCAGAGAGATCGAGCTGGGACAGACTTGCAGCAGGTTCAGGGGATTAAGGACAGGGACTGAAATGTACTAACAAGTGAGGAGAGTGTACTGTGAAGATTGAAGGAGTACCTTAATGAGCTGATGAAAGAAGAAAATGAGAGGGAAAGAAGGGTGGAGGAGGTGGAAACTGTGGAACATGAAGTTGGAAAGATAAGTAAAAATGAAGTAAGATGAAGAATGCCAAAAGAGGAAGAAGAAGAAAATGAGTAAAAGTACAATGCTTGCCCCCAAAATCTGATGCAGTAGAAGTACTGAAGTAAACAAGCGGCCGAAATGAGCTTCCTTCGCAGGGTGGCTGGGCTCAGCCTTAGAGATAGGGTGAGGAGCTCGGACATCCAGGAGGAGCTCAGAGTAGAGCCGCTGCTCCTCCGCGTTGAGAGGAGCCAGTTGAGGTGGTTCGGGCATCTGGTCAGGATGCCTCCTGGACGTCTTCCTGGGGAGGTGCTTCGGGCATGCCCATCCGGGAGGAGACCCCGGGGCAGACCAAGTAATACCACAAAATTGTACTTAATTAGAGTCAATGTAGGACTATTTCATCACATTCCATCACTTGTCATAGGTGATGTGTTATAGAATAACAGTGGGGCCAATTATACGCGTAAAATCTTATTGTATTGTAACGAAATCCAAAAAACTGTGACTTCCCACTGTGAGCTATCTGCTTGTCCCCAAACAGCAGATAAAATTAAACGTTAACTGGAAAACACACTGGAGAACTTTGCAGTCCCTCAGGTGTTGATGCAGAACAAAACAAAGCTAAAGGATGGGGAGAAAAGACATGTAAATAACTGCTGATGCTGTTTTTATATTCGCCATGTCACCTTACAAGGCCTTGTGTTCACCACTTGTTTCCACCGACCTGCTGGGCCAACACATCAGTTACTGCACACTTAAATCCTGGAGACTTAATTCCAGCCGAGGCTCCATACAAATCGGGCAGGTCTATCTTTTTAAGACATATATATTTACCCTCCCCACCAAAATCATTCACAACTTCTTCTTTTGTTCAGAATGAGTTTATATTTCAAAAATAACTCACAGAACTCGCACGCAGATATTTTAACGTTACACAACCCGCGTTCCCCCCAGAGAGCATGTTTGTGCTGTCTGCAGCCACAGGGCCACTGAGCACACTTTTTTCTCTGTTTTGAAGAGGTCTGGGAAATTTGGAGGCACAAACAGGGTAGTGACATCAGGGGACTCAACAGACAAACTTCCCTCTGTTGTGGTAGCTGCCAGCTGCAGACAATCGTCGTGGTCAGTGACCCAGTTTGTTTTTGTTTCAGTGGAAAAATTTGAAACATTTTGCTCAGCATACCTTAAATAACCAAGAGAGTGAGGGAGTAATTGAACGTTAACTCATCCATTTACAGCTCTGCCTCCCTTCAGGTTTGTTGACAACTCCTATATTCCCACATCATTTACATCTTTTTCCTACCAGGAGACACCCATAGAAACGGAAACTAGATGTAGTCCCACCTGAAAGTGCCTAAAGAACAACAGTCATGGACTCCATTAGTTCCTGGCTCCTTACTGTCCTCTTGTTTTATGTCGGGCCGTCAGCTAATGACTTATGGATTATGTAGTTTCTTCCTGTAGAATTGGTGTCTCTGAGACTCCCTAAGGTTTTGACACATCCACTCAATCACAACACAAACTATCTGGATTGTTTTCCTGACCCCCTCCCTGTGCCATGTCTCTTCTTCTATGCTCTTCTTGAAGTCAAAATAAAAAAACAAAAACAAAACATGAACATAAAAAAGCTTTTTGATTTACTAGTAAGAGCATTTCCCAAAGATGTTGTGCATTTCCTTTAAAAAATCAAAAGATTTGTTCTAGTGTGAACAAACTCAAGTTCAACATCAGCTTTCTATTGACCTTTCAGCAGCTCATCATGGTCTTCATGTGTGCGTGGGAGTGTGAGCGCTATAACTCAGTAGCTAGCCATAGCTGTAGTAGCTGACAATTTCATTGGTCTATTTTCCTCTAATAATATTTATTCCATTATCTCAAATGGGACCTTGAATGCAGCATAGCTCTCGATCCCTGCCCCTTCCTCCCCTAACCCTCCTTCCCAACCCTCCAGCATTAACCCCCCCACAGCTCCCTCCCTTTCCTGCTGGCCTCTAGCAGAGGATGTGTCCAGGAGAGAGAGTGTGTGTGAGGAAACAGAGGAAAGTCGTCAGTAGAATGGATATGTGCCTTCTCTCCTCCACCCTTTCTTCGCCTTATCCCCTGCCTCCTCTCTCTGCCTTCACCCTCCTCTGCCAGCTCTGCACTGTGGGCACGCTCAGTGCTCTGGGACGAGGACAGGCGTCGGGTGGACGAACGGATAAGGACTGAACTTCAATGTCAGCAGTAGATCAGAAGAATGGTGGTGACAACCCAGAAGGTACATACATACTAAACACATATGGACACACACACACTGTTTGCCTGTTGACAACACTGCTAAACAGCCAACACCCACTCCTGTGCCTCTAAAGTCATAGGCAAAACAAAGCTGTACATGGCTGATGCTTTGCTCTGATACACAGGACTGTGCAAAAGTCTTCAGCCACCAGCAGCAGTTTTCATCACCATCCATAATCAATCATCTGTATGCTCTCTTCAGCCAGAAAATACATAAATGAATGTATGCACTATTAAAAACACTAAGATATCAGACAAAACAGCTTCTATAGGCTGATGTGTTCAGTATTTCATGTGAGCTCTTACATTCAGTGTGTCTAAAATGTTGTCGGACAAAGATAAGATTTACTGCACTGATCCTCTTGTGTATCACACCAGGTTTATTCAAGATGTGTTAAAAGCTTCTTATTGAGTGTTTGAGCTACATTTGGTTGTTTTTTGTGTTGACCATTACGTGCACATCTTGTAGGAGTTCAAGTCATTGGAAGCTTGTTCATTTATACAACCAACTTTCAATCACATCATTGTTTCGTTCAAAATGCCAAAGGTCACAGAATCTGATAATCCTAATTTTGCATCAGCGAGGCCACTCTCAAATGGAAATCAGCAAAGACACTGGATACTCAAGATGTGGTCTTCAAGCTTTCAAGGATCTGGAGAGATCAAGGTAAAAAAAAAAAAAATAATAAAAGGAGTTGAATGTGGCCAAGAAAACCTTTAAAATGTGATGAGATGTTTCTCAGAGGCAACAAGAACCACAAACCATCATTCATCATGCCATACCTTCTGGAAAGCACCTGACTGGGACCATTTAATTTCTCAGCATTACAACAATCCCGCGCATACTGCCAAGGCAGATAAATCTTATTTGGAGAGAAAAATAGCGGATAAACCACTAACATGCATAGCCTGACCTACACAGAGATGAAATGGTCTCAGACTTTGGAAAGTACTGCAAATGAACTAACTAAAAAGGAATCAAGCATTGGGTTTAGACAGATGGTTTGGGCCAACATTGATTTGGAGGGGACATCTGCTAGTCATTGCTGATTAAAAACTCAACTCTGGTGCTGATAGAGTTGAGTTTCACATCATCTACTAGATGAGCGTTGGGATGAACAGAGTGAACTTTCTACTCCTTTCTACTCTAACAAGCAGAAAGCTGTACTCAGGGATTTGTAGTCCCCTTAGTAGATACAAGTCCAAAAATGAGGTTCCTACAATTCTCATAATGCAGCTCAGTGGCATCTTTTGTTTCCTGAGACTGGTAACGTGGAATAATGATGGATTGTCCCTCAAAAACCTACAACTGATCCACAAGCCTGTGAGGGATAAGGCTGTTTGTTGTGTTGCCAGCAGAGAGCTGGCTGGTTTCCGTACCAACCCACCATTACAGCAGCATTATAGCGCTTTAAGCTGTGTGTAAGTGCTGCGAGATCCTCTGCTGTTGCAACTTAAATGACAATTTCCTCCTGAATGTGAGCTCCATGGTTATTATTTTGCAGAAATGCTGATGATGACATATGAGCAGATTTAGTCCTGGATGGAGACAGCAGTGTCCCATGATGTCCTCTGAGACAGACACAGCCCTATTTGTATAATTGAGATGTCCAAGCGTTGACACACACACAGTTGTGAATGACTGTGCTTGCCAGAACTTTTCACTGACAAAAACTTTCATTAATTCCTAATTTGTGACACAATAAACTGAACCTTCTATTTCAAGGTAACAGAAAGCCAGCATACTGCTGGTGACCAAGCAAAGCACATTACTTTCTGTTGAGTCACTAATGAGCACATTATTCAGTTAAGACCAATTAAGATGTCTAATTCAAATGGGAGCATTGTCATGTGACCCTGATGGCTGCTCAGCTGGCAATCCAGCTGACTCACATATGAGATTAGTCCTACTAAACTGAGCCCCTCCATCACTCTGCACTCTGCAAAATTGACTATGCAGAGTATCCCATTTCCTAAACATCAATACTGCTGCTCATGCTCATGCTCAAAACTGTCTCTTGTGATCGGAGAAATGGATGGAATATCAACAATAAACAGTGGGAGAACACGTGAGAGTTGGGAGGTGGTCAAGTTGAACTCCATTTGGCAGAAAATTGGACCAATTCTGGTTTTCAGTCTCAGGGAAGTCAATTTTTGGACCGCGACTGTCTATATTTGATATGATGATAACAGATATTACTGTATATACCCAGTGATAAAGTACCAATATTTAGGCTAAATATAGGTAATGATGAGCGATCCTATAGTCACTGTATTAGATGCATGATGAGTCATGTTTGATTTAATCAAAGTGTGTGCATGTTTTCACTACCAGAAACTGAAGATTACATCACAGTATAAAAATGTCAGTTCCTTTTAAAAACTGTGATGGGGTGGGTCAGTGTTAAGGATTGGACCCTTGAAACGGAATAATTGGGTATTTGACTGCTGCAGGGCTTTGGTCTGAGTCAGCAGATAGATTCAAGGTGTTTACCCGCAGGCTGATTCAATAAGTACAAACAGTGCAGCTTAAGAGCATCTTAACAAATACTCTACTGATGGAGCTTTGATTCTACCTCCCGAGGCAGATAGGAGAGGCATTGAAACTGATCGTTTACACCCCTGTAACTTTTATACAGACCGCAAGGTGCAGAAAAGCAATCTTTAAAAGGCAATGTATATCTGGCTCCTGAATGTGTTGACTGAGTTTACAGCAGCCCTCCCCACATTTGTGCAGCAAATGTGAAATTACAATTCTTCAAGTGTCCTTACTATTGTTCTTCTAGGGCAGGAAGCTGTGTCACGCGAGCAAATGGTCTTCCGTAAACGCTGCCCTTTACCAGAACATCCGCACTTCTGATGCAGCTATTCTGAGCCGTATACAACTGCCCGATCAGAAGGATATTAAGGCTAATATGGTCAAGGTTGGCAGCACTGTCAGCTGACATATACTCTAGTAACTTTGAGTTTGAAGATCAACCTCCACTTAGGTTGTGCACAGGACGTCTTTTGATACTGACTTGCTCCCCACCTTGACTTATAGACCAGCTTTGATAGACACAGAACAGAAAATTGAGACAGAGATATCCCTCTCCAATGCTCCACCAAATAAGGGGTGTGTTTGGTGGATTTAAGTGGTATTGGATCCTTGCAGTTTTGGTTCCACAGCTGTGGAAGCTTCTTGGAGTTTCCACTCTGCACCACAGAAGTTGGTACCGTAGTCAGCCAGCATTTCCTTTGGTCAGACCCTCCTCCCTATCAGTGGTCACAGAGCAAGGAGGAAGGTGTCCCCATCCATGCAGTTGAGGAGCTCAATATGACCCTGAAGTCACGTTTCCACCAAACAGTACGGCTATGTTCAGTTCAGTACAGCACACTTGTAAACGGAACGCTCATTACAGGCATACATTTCAACTGGTGATCATACCATTACCTGATGGGCAGGACAGCCTGACCATGTAGGCTATGTTTGTAGCGTGTCATCATAGAAACACAGCACAGTGGATCCCTCTTATAAAGTTGACGAAGAAACAACAAAAAAGGAAACAATGTGGGACATCCAGCATTTAGTATTGTTTTTGTCAGCATATGGCTGTTTATTACACAAAGTAGACAGGCTCTGTTTTAGAAACAGCTGCAGAGAAGTGATGATTGTGTTGACCAATCAGCGGACTGCAGTGGGTCTAGCCCCCCTCTTTATGATATTTTTTAGCCCTGGTTTTTACCCCAGGCAAAGGGTGACAAAACTCGGCAAGATACGGTGCACTTTTACCATTCACAGCTTTTGAGAATGGAAATCCAAAAAATGCATACCGTACTGAACCAAAAACAACTATACTGCTTGGTGGAAATTGAGCTTTTCAGCACACCCGAGCAGTTCTCTGTCCTCCTGCCAAAACCTCTGGTAAACAGAAGTTTGGTCAAAGAAGTACAAATTGGGAGACCTTTAGCTGAGCTCATCATTAATGGTAGTATGTTTAGTTGAGCTGGTGATATCTGTCGGGCTGCCTTCCCTGTTCTGTACCTGGGTCCAGCACGTGCTCATCAGGTCTCTAATGAAAAGTTTTATAGCAGGATGCATTTGGTACAGTGGGACGGATCTTTTCTCTGCTTGAAATCTGCACAACCTTCTTCCCACTTGGATCCGGCTAGTTTAAGACTCCCACTCAAGAGTATGGTAGGACAGACGACTCTGGTTTAGCACAGGTCTTAGAGAAGCTGTGTGATTGACACCCTCTCAACAGGATCTCTATATCAGTGTGTCTAATGCTTGGTTATTCACTGGATCCATTGCTACCCCATGGGTACTTTAATTTCCTTGTTAGGTGAGCTGCACTGAGTGCGATGTGGCCACATTGGGGTCACCAAGGGTAGCTGGTACGCACCGTGCTCCTGGAGCAGCATACAGGATTTTCTCCCAGGTATCCAAGGCAGAACTCTTATCAATCACTCACAGTACATATGACAAATGTCGCCACAACTGAGACTATCCATGTAATAATGAAAAAACAACAAATAAAAAATAAAAATAAATCAACAGAACCACAGATATCATCATTTTTCTTCCTTTTGAAAATTTACTGTTCCATTATCGACCGGCAAATCAAGCACCATCAGTTGAGTTGGGAATGTCAGTAACTAATCAGTCCTTGCTGCTGGACTGTGTACTGTACATGTGTGAAAGTGGTCCAGTTCATATTATTTTCTGTTAAGCATCTTTGCTTGGATTGAGGTTTTGGTGAAAAAAAAAATTATATAGTTGATGTCTGTGTTTACTGAACACAATTCCAAATCCATTTTAATAAAGTTGCAGAAAATTTACACCACAGTATAAAATATTGTTATTTGTATGTTAAGATGGATAATATTAAAGCACCATTTGATATATTACAGTTGATCTACTATAATTGAAGAGCATATCATCATCTCCTTATTTTATGTTTTTCAGAGATCCTTTTTATTAATTTCTCTAGTTTTACTTTATTTTAAAGTTAACTCCTTCCTACATTGTATTTTGAATCTTAATTATTCTTTTTTCATTTGATTTATTGAAATATGTACACACTATAAAGTGGATACACACTATAAATTCTAGTCTCAAGACTTTGTAACTTAAACACAAAAATTCCCAAAATATTGGGATACTGTTAGAAATAGCAAATTTCAAACACTCTATACATTTTACAGGTCTTTTCCTTTCCATTTCCTCATTTCTCATTTTCTGTTTTATGCTATTGAGTCGGTATTCACTTTAAATATTCAGTGTGAGAGAACCTGTCACCTGATCCATGTATTTAACTTAAGTGCATCAGGTGTGGTGCATGTTTAGAGGAGAGGCCAAAAAGACCTTTTACTACATTCACTCCAAGAAAACAAATATAATCTGTGGTCCTTACATAGACATTTGCAAAAACGGTGTTCTTCAGAGAATCGGTCAACAGTAATCAGTCAACACAATGATATTCAGACCATCTATATATTAGACTAACAGAGAGCTGCGTAGAACTATTTCTCAGTCATAACAGTTCCTGTAGAACACTGTAGAAAATGACTGTAGTGAATTTGTCTACCAACTTACACTAACCAAGTCTCTCACAAATCAGGTACTGCTCTGTTGTGTCTGTTTCTCCCTCAGCCACAATGGCAGTGACGGCGATATGGCCGGAGGTGGAGAGGGCCGAGTGTTTGGCACGCGGTGCTGCCCTGAAGTGGGCGTCAGGTGTTTTCTCTCGTCCCGAACATCTGGAGCGTCTGAGCCAGTACAGGAAGAGAGAGAGTCAGAGGACTGCCTCCATACACACCAGGCTCAAGGTGACATCTCAGGCAAACATCCAAAAACACATTGACAACACAGTTATATACAATACCTCCTCTTTTTACTTAATGTCTCTTAAATGGTTGCAGGTTTGAACACAAGAGGAAATTATTGCTTTTAGTTATCAGTGGGAGTCAATAGTAGCCTCCGTGCTGCCACTTCTTACTGCTGTTTCCTTTTAGTCCATGGTCCAGTCATACCTGGAGGGGGTAGGATGGGGTCTGGAACAGCTCCGAGAGGCAGGGGCCGAGCTAAGGGAGGTGTCGCAGGCTTTGAAGAACACTGGACTTGAGTCCAGCCACAGGACAGGGGGAGTGAAGTCTCTTGAGAGGATGAGAGAAGTATCAATCAACCATCGTCAGCTCCTCGCTGCCGTCAGCAACTTGCCACGACTTTACTCCGGTATGATGCCCTTTGTGGCTTTGTAGGCCTGAAATCAGTTGTTCACCATGAATCACCATGAATTATTTCTAAATTACACAATGTAGTGCTCAATTTTTATTTGTTGTACAGTAATGAAAACAATCGTGTCCTGTTATGATCAGGGGCTGGTATTTCAAAACTTTTGAGTTTAACTCATCGGAAGCACACCAATATATCAACTGACCAACATTTAGTCACATCTTTCCATTCAAAGCGCCAAACATCACAGAATTCAGAACAACGGATACAATTTTGCATCAGCATGGCCACTCTCAAATGGATATCAGCAAACAAAATGAGACTCATGATGTTGCATTGCAGCTGTTACAAAAAATTTGAGGGTCATTGCTCAGCATCTGGCAGCATCATCAGAATGTCAAGTTGATCAGGAGTGTGGAACGGTTAGCAGCCAAGAAACCTTTTTTTTATACCATACCATAGGCAAAGGTATGCTAAATCTCACAGCTAAAGCAGATAAACCACTGACAGTCATGGATTGACCTCCACAAAGTCCAGACCTGAATGTTATAGAGGAAGTATTGGATCACCTGGACACAGATGTGAAAGACAGCCTAATTCTAAAGACGAACTCTCAGAACTGCTGAAGGAAGACAAGTATAATATTCCAGATATACCAGAACCTACCTTTAACCTACATCCAATTTTCTTCTGATTTCCTTTACACTGAGAGAACGGGTTTGGGGCCCGAATGCAGATAGCGCAGAGATGGTTCATCTCAATAATTTATTGATTAAATACTAATTTAAAAGGCAGGTACTAGTCAAAACCAGTTGTCATTCCAAGAAAAAGTAAAAAAAATCAGGCACACCAAAATCCAAAATTAATAAAAGGGTCCAAAAACAGGCAAAATTGAAATAATATGCTAGAAAATTCTGTACTAAATGTGCGCAATGAAGACACATTAACCTGGCAATTCGCCACAGTCGCCACAGCGAATCCTCATCCTCTGTCTCTCCCTGTCCTCTGCATCTTCTTCTGTCACACCAACTATCTGCATATCCTCTCTAACCACATCCATAAATCTCCTCTTTGCTTCCTGTCTGGCAGCTCCACTTTGAGCATCTCTCTACCAATATATTTACTGTCCCTCCTCTGCACCCTGCCTGGTAGCTCCATCTGGATCATCCTTCTACTAATATACTCACTGTCAATCCTCTACACATATCCAAACCATCTCAATCTGGCCTCTCTAACTTTGTCTAACTTTAAAACACGCCAAGAGCTAATTACCATACACACGCTGGTGAGTGAAACAGGACAGATAAAACACATAACATAATCAAACTTTGGAAGTAAAAGTATCACTAAAAAAAGGAGTACACATTGAAAAATAAAGACAGGAAACAACAAACTAGAAAATGAAATGCAAATAATATATGGGAGCGCTTAGAAGCCAAAAACATTTTTTTTTTTAATGAAATATTTCAAACAATGGCAAAAACCCAGAACTTTGACAGCCGGTCCTGTGATACCGATTGTAATGTAGGATATAATATAGCACCTTTATCTCCTATCTCATAAATATTTATGCTTCCGCAGTATCCGTGACTATTTTACGGTGCAGTATAGAACATGTTTTGTTGGAAAATATGAATTTTCTGTCTTTTACTGCTCAGGTAAGTGGCAACAAAGGTTTATTAGGATTATTTGAAAAATTTTCTTTCTTGGCTCTTTCAGTGCGAAGTATAGTGTTGGAGACTGAGCGTCTGGTGGAGTCCCGGCGGCTCCTGGAGGCCCATGTCCGGCTGATGGATCTTGAGCAGTGGCAGGATGATATCCTCTGGCAGCTTTACGGGCCTGAGGGGACGACAGGAAGTGCACTCACCGCTGAGGACCAGGAGCTGGTGGCCAAATATTTCTCAGGTGTGGGGAAGCTGGTGGATGCCCTTGGTAAGAAGATCTAGACAGCTCCGTGGTTTACTCAATAACATCAGTTTAATAAATCAAATAGAAACATAACCAGTAACATGGATGTATACCAAGCTGTGGTTTCCATATAAGAAGAAATAACAAATACAACATTGTGTTACTGAACTGGATATTAACAAAATTGAAGAGTGCATTCAGGAGTGCCTGAAAACTTATTATCCATGGAGGCCCCACTGTGTAACAGACATGGATTTTTTACCAGTTAAGACACAGTCACATGACCTCTGTGGCATGTACTTATGTTGTCTAGCAGCACAGGGTTGGAGACAGATCCTTTTGAGTACTGTGGGTCACAAGGTGGGATATTGATGGATAATAATATTTTCAGCTTCCTCCCATAGATGCTCAATCACATTTGGATGTGGGGAATGTTTAAGCCACATGTTGTGGCTTAGTTCTCGAAGACCCTTTACAAAAACAGAGCTCACAACAACGATAAATGTATTGCAATGTATTGTTGAACTGAAGTAAGACTCCCAAATCCTGATGGACCAGTGATCTGTTGTTGTGGGGAAATGGGCTATTTCTAATTTGTTAGCAGTTGGGCCACTTTTTTCTATCATTGAAATTTATAACTCTGCTATGGAGGATTTCTTTGCAAAACAAATTTGACCAGGCAGCTCATGCTTTGTGTTAATGAGATTTTTGAATCCTGACTTTTCCACTACACTGTATGGGACCATGCCTGTGGCAATGTATTTTGTTATTCTGGCCATGATCTCTTTCTGTTTGGAACTTCTTTGTCATGTGGGATTGATTTGTTTCTGGGCTGGTTCCTTTGGTTTTTTATTTGGTGTGGGTGGAGGTGGGGACACACACGCATTGAGGCATTCTTCATTTTGTAGTAGATGGCTTTTCAGGTTGTGAAAAACGTTCATGGTACTGCTACCTTTTGCTGCATGTTTTGTGGATTTTTGGTAGTTTTTTGATCAGTGTCTTCCTTGTGAAATCCAAATCATTGCCATTGCTGTTTGTCCTCTGACCCAATTTGCCTGTCTAGATTTTCAAATACTATTACATTACTTACATGGCACCTTCATTTTTTCCACGGTCTCCACTCTTCCTGATACAAAAACATGTGCACTCAGGAGAGTTTTCTGGAGTGGTGGTGGTGGGGGGGGGGAGCTGTCTACGAAGATGGCATCAGGAGAGATCGAAAGAAGCTCCAAAGGACTCCAAAGCAAATTTCATGCTGATGGCTTCAAACATTCACATGACAATTTGTACTCAATGGTCACAATATAGTCATTTACTGTATCTCAGGAGGAACAAGCCACAATACATTGAGTATATTGATAAATGATCCACCCTTACAGAAAACAATACTAGAAAAGGTTTTAATATCACTAACTTTTTAAATTTGGGACCTTTTCTACAGCCACCCCTTAATGTAGTTAATAAATTTACTCATCAAGAAACGCCACAAAGCTCATAGGTGGAAATCCAGTTGAAGGGGTTCTTTTTCAGATCAGAGTACAGGGAGGCCAACCAGCCTGGCAACTGGTCATGTGTAGACTCGTTCTTTCATATCAGCAGATGTTCCCATCAGTGCTAGGATGAGTCTTGACCATCTTCCCAAAGGACAAGAAAGCCTTGGGAAGATGCGAATATCATCAAAAAGTCCTGTAAAAGGTCAGCTGGTTTAGTCTGCCACATCTACTGTGCTTGTAAATTTAGAAGATAGAGATGAGGCGCTGCTCTCATTGATGGCGACTGAGGAGCTCATTCTGGTGGTAGATCACCTTAGGCAGCAAACCATCAGGCCGTTCCATCATTGCATTGGAACATTGGGGGCCACTGGATCTGGGTCACTGGTATCTGAAGACACACAGGCTATAGGCTTACTGGGAAATTATGAAAACAAACAGGGGGCCACTTTCCCAGTCAAACTGCCAGCACAGAATAAACCAATATTTAACAGTATATTAAACATAGATAGCCATTTAGGAAATGTTCTTAATACCATTACCATTTTAACCGTGGGGTCTTTTCTACAATACTCATGGGTGTTGCTTCCGTAAACACAACCATATAGGTGGTCTCAAAGCAAACCCGCAGTTCAGCCAATGTTTTATTTGAGCGATCTAAGGCAGTTACCACTGTGGCCACTTTGGCTTTAGCTCCTGTGTGTGAGATGTTTCCTGTAGTGGTCAAGGTATATTTTTTACTTATATATACTTTGGTAAAATAGGCAGAATCAGCAAAAGACACCATGATTATACAGGAAGAGGAGACAAGCTAACATTAGCATTTTTCTGGTCAGTCACAGGCTCCTAGTATTTCTTCAGCTGCTTTGAGCTCCAGTATGTTCACCAGGAACCAGAGCTGTTACTTTGTGTGTCCTCTGATGATCACTGGTCGTTTCAGGTAAGGAGCTGTGGGCAGTGGTGAGCAGTGCTCTGGCCCTGGCCCGACAAAACCCCACACCATTTGTCTCAGCGGTAAGGATAGTGGAGCGGGAGGAGGCCCTGGACCACGCTCTGCTGGAGGAGAGAGATGGGAGCAGAGGCAACAGCAGGCCCCTGCCCCCTGGACGACCTCGCTGCTGGAGGGCATGCTTCTTCAAGGTTAGCAGCAGCTGATAGCAACACCGTTTTTTTACTTTTAAGCACTCCTGTGCACAAACTGCAACCAACATCAGGTGCTGGTTGGCCATTGGAAAGTACGAAACAAAAGAACATAGACCACCGCTCACCAAAATGACTTTTCAAGCGACTAAAGCATTTTGCCAATTGCTTCTTTATGTTCACTGAGTACAGTACTGTAATCAACGCTTTGTTTGCTCATATTAAATCACAGAAAAGTCATTTCAGTGTGTGTTGGTTTATGTTCTGTTCTCCCTTTTTATGTTTATTTTGTTTAAACGTGTATATACAACCCTGTTTCCAAAAACATAGTGTAAAATGTAAATAATAACAGAATGTGATGATCTACATAAACATTGAAACCTCATAGTTAATTAATAGCACAAAACAACCCATCCAATTTTGAGCCTGAGACATTTTATTGTTTTTAAAATTCATATGCCTATTTTTTTAATTTGTTTCAAAAAAATTGTCAAGGAAGATCTCACAGTTAATGAAGTTACATGGCAACAGGTGAGTAACGTGACTGATCATCCAGAGAGGCTGAGTCTTTGTCAAGTAAATATGGAGGATCTCAACACTCTGTGAAAGACAAAACAATGTTTCTCAACATGAAATTACAAGAAATTGGGGGATTGTCTACAGAAAATGATATCATTAAAAGATTTAGATAATCTGAAGTAATCTGTGTATACAAGGGACAAGACTGAAGGCCAATATTGGATGGCTGTGGTCGTTGTCCCTTAAGGTGGCAGCGGATTGAAAAGAGATACTATTCTATAGTGACATCATCACTTCCAAAAACTATTGTCTTCGTACACAGTTCATCACTGCGTCCACTAATACAAGTTGAAACTCTACCATGCAAAGAGGAAATTGCATATAAACCAGATCCTGAAACACAGCATTTTCTGGGCTCGAGCTCATTTAAGATGGACTGAGGCGAAGTGGAAAACTCTTTTTGGAATTCAGGGATGCTATGTGCTCCATGCTAAAGAGGAGAGGGGCCCTCTGGCTTGTTATCAGCACACAGTTCAAACACTAGCATTTGTGATGGTATGGGTGGTGCATTAGTGTATATGGCATCATGGGTAACCTGTATATTTATGAAGTCATTAATGCTGATTGATGTATTCAGGGTTTGGAAAAACATACTGCTGGATGGATTACATCTTTTTCAGAGAAGGCCTAGCTTATTTCAGCAAGACAGCGCTAAACCATATTCTGCAGTATATTACAACAGCATGGCTCTGTAATAAACAACTCTGGTTGTTAAATCGACCTGCCTGCAGTCCTGACATGTCACCTATTGAATATGTTTGGTGCATTATGAAACCCTGAATATGACTAAGGAGACCCCGAAGTAGTGGGCAGCTGAAATCCTAAATTCACGCAAAAACAAAACAAAACACCCCTTCCAAAATTAGGGCAACTAGTCTCCTCAGTTCCCAAATGTTTACAGAGTGTTGTTTAAATGAAATGCAATAGAGGGATAAAATTACCCTGTCCCTACTTAATAAACATGTATTACTGGCATCAAACTCTAAATAAGGTTAGAAGTTTCAACCATGGACAACTGAACACTGGATGAACAAGTGAGGTAAGCAAGAAAACAAAAAGATCAAGGTGACTAATAAAGAAAAGAATGAAGGAGACCTTTATAGAGATGAGCTATTGCTGTAAGCGTTTAGTTTTTATTATTACCTCTGCTAAGGAGATGATGTTTTTACTGGTATTTGTTAGTTTGTTTCTTTATTTGTTTGTTTGTGAACAGGTTAACTCAGCGAAGAGGTCAAGGTCACTGAAAGGTTAAACAAATCTTTTGGACAGATCTACAGAAGGAATTGATATACCGAGGTATCATAAATGGTGTCATATTGTAACTAATCCCAGGATCCATCACATAGCCAGCTGGCTCTGTGGTTCATGTATCAAACATCTGATAACACAAACAAAATGTGCTCTTTTCTGTGCCAAATGACCCTGACCTGACCTAAAACAAATGAAATTTTTTAGAAAATAACACTGTCTTGGTAAAAAGGCTGTAATACAAACAGCTCTACTGACATGTGGGGATGGATTGTTTGTCCTGGGCAGATGTCTTTGCTCTCCTTGTACTTTTCCTAGTTTTCAGACATTTTCATTACTGTGGTACCATCATTACAATAGTAATTACAACAAGTATTTGTATGAGGTTATGAAATATATTAAATATAGAAGGTCAATTTTTATGATTGTGTCATTTTCATTTCAATATTTTATAAGAATTTGATTTTTTATGTGTTGGATTTAAAGTTCTTTGTTATATTACATGCAGGCATAATTAGTTGTTTTGCAAATCAAAATCAAATAAATTGTGTTTCTATTCATATCTTACATAGTGTCCCATTTTTTTATAATCAGGGTTGTCTGTTAAACACCGTCCTCCGTCATGTTTCCTTTCTCGAAGGTACTAGGGGAAGCTGTCTCTGCGCGGTTCCGCAGCGTTTCCTACCTGCACACACGGGGGCCGGGTCTGGCAGGCCACCTCTCGGCCCTCCAGCACGGTATCATGGCTGATTTGGCCACCGTACGCCACCTGCTTGAGCATTGTGTCCCACCACACTACCAGCTAACAGAGGCGTACCTGCGGGCCAGCCACCTATGTTTACGTGCTCACCTGGCACAGGTAAATATTGTGATATAAATAAACAAATAATGTACCAAGATTGGCTGTACCATAACTTACTGAGTAGACTGAAAAAAAAACTATATAATCAGTTACAGGGACAGTTATCTCCTTTTCCTTACTGCTGTGGTTTACATGTGTTATAGTAAGTGCCATGAGACTTGAACACTAATACAATATAAAGTGACTTTGCAACTTGAATTTATATATTGTAACTGTTGGCGACGTCATTAAACACATGTAAGTAATACTTGTGGCCTAGGTTAGCAGCTGGGACCTGGAGAGTGGTGAAATATTTGCTGTACTTAACTGGGTTCTGCACATCTATAATAGGTGAGGATCATATCACACACAGATTTTGCATTTTAATCACTGTCCTCACTATACTTTTTATCCCCCACAGAAAACTCTTACTCGTTGAAATTCAGGGCATGACAGTACAAAGACACAGAACAGAACAGGAAACCTGACGTGTATTTATTGATGCATATACTTAGATACTCTTGCATTGTTGCTGGCCCATGAAACTTCATAAGTTTTCCTAGCAGCAAGTCTATTCAATTACAAAATATGTCAAAAAAAATGTCAAGAAAGAAAATATGCTGACACCTATTTCTTTTACCAATCAGGATAATACAACCATAAACTTTCTTATACAATAGGTTTAGTAAAAATCCAGTGAAATCGATTATGCTGAGACAGGCCTTATTTCCTAAATTTTAAATCTTTAACCTTGTTTTCCATTCTGTTGTTGGACATTGTTAACCATAAAAAGATCAGAGTCTGACAGGCTTTATTTGGCAGCCCAGACATGATGGGTCATCCAGAGCTGGTGAAGCAGTTTGACAAAGAAGAACTGGAACCCCTCATCTCCCCCGAAAAACTGGAGCAGCTGCAGAAGAAATATGTGCAGAGTGTTCGGGTGAGTTGACCATGAAAAACATTTTTTTTTGTTTGTTTTTTGGTTTGCGTTTTAAGACACGCACCAGTTAAGAGGTTCATATATAAGACTAAATATTTTGTGTTACACACCCTTCCCTTATTCCCAAAATTTTGTTTACTATCCTCTTCAAAAGGGATACGTTGAATACCTTTAAAAAATAATCAGAATTTGTATCAGAACAAGATGGAGACATTGAAGTTAAAATTATGTAGAAACAATATGAAGAGTCTTATGAACTACGAAGAGGAGGAGGATGTTGTTAAACTGAGCACATCGTGTGTGTGTGTGTGTTGCTGTGATAGAAGAGTGTATCAGAATGGATGCACAAAGCTTTGCAGGTGGAGCTGCAAGACTGGCAGAGAGACCAGGAGCCAGATACAGACCATGAAGGTTTCTACCGGACCAGCCTGCCCACTATGATCACACAGGTAAAGATGCAAGCACAGACACTAACACACACTTATCTCCTCCTCCATCTCAGTGATCTCAGGAGAAGTAGAGGAATCATATGGTCACAGACTGGAGGTAGCACCCTAAAAAGCAGTAAAGTGGCCACTTTTGTAATGTTGTTAGGTGCTTATTGTGTCTTTAAACTTAAATAAATTTCTACTGTTTTTAACATACCCGAAGCACTTAAATCCCCTTTTAATCATCCTAACACATAAGCAGCAGTGCAGATTGGTGGCATGTCATATTATGCCGTGTAATTTGTGTCTCGGTGGGACTGTGGTAGATGCTGGAGGAGAATGCCCGGGTGGCTCTGATGATCGGAGAGACCCTACGAGATCAGACTATACAGATGGGACTATATGAGATGGAGAACCTACTCAACAGGTGCGCGGACATGCAAACGGAGTTCCCTTTATTTTATCAAAAAGCTTTGGAATGGTAGAATCTGGGAAGGAGCATCAGAGAGACCCAAGAAACAGTAAAAACCAGTTCTACCTCCACTATTTGCTGGCCTCCATCAGCAACTGCATTATCCTCAAGTAAGATGAGTGGTGGCAAATGACCACTGACACCCTTTCAGAGATTTATTATGCAATTGTTTGGACTCATTTTGGATATTTTAGTGGCTCAGAAGTTTGCCACTCATAGACAATATTATATTTACACCACAAGCATTGTGGGAATTTTCGTGGCATCGGTGTCAAAAGGAGCCAATTCTTGCTTTGCATGCATTAAATAACAGAGAACAAGAAAAAAGAGGCGTCTTGTCAGTGTGTTTTTTCTTATAAAGGCAAACTGGCGGACAAAGCATTTCAGCAACGGAGGCTAACAAAAGAACCATACCTGATGTTCTCTTCTAGTTTGGCAGTTTACCACCGTGCTCATTTACCATACAGTAACCCAAAAATCAAAAAATCCATATTTATTCATTTTTATTATTGTACCAGTAGTGCGATGTACCTATCAAAATGTTTTGGTTGTGAGTTGCAGAGTTTGGAAGATATCAGCTGTAGAAAAGTTTGTTTCCTCTTCAATAATGGGACTACATTACACTCACTTTTGGTGCTCAAAGCAACAAAAATGCACATTTTAAAACTTGACAGCAATGTCTTGATTCATGTAGGAACTATTTTCCCTCTACTGACCTACTGTATCATTGTCACAAGTCTTGTACAAGAGGCTTGTGTTAATGACGAGGTCTCCACAGTTGAACTGTAATGTTAGCTACCTTAGTTAGCCTCTCATCCTTGATGCACATTTCCTTCCACATAGTGATACAGTAGTTCCTAAATGAAACGGCTCACAGCAAGCTTTTGCCACTTTTAAAATGTATTTGATCTATCAATCTATCAATCTTTCTAGTTTAAGAGAAGGCAGACATCTCCACAACTGATACAGGATCCCCAAAAATCTACAATCACACCAAAACAATCTAAATGTACAAACAGCACTACAGGCAAGAGGAAGAACACAGATGGTGCCGGTGGCTAATTAAGGTTCTATTCAGGTCAGATAGAGCCACTCGTGCTGCTCTTGTGTTTCATGGGTTTGGCCAAGATTTACAATGCCAAATGGACCACAACAATGATAAATTGAATTAATTACACATGTGTTTACCTGCTTGTCAATATGGCTGGCATGAAAGGAAGTAATTAGACTGTCTTTCTTGTGAATCTGCAATTAAAGATGTCAAGAGTTAGTGTATATATACTGTAAAGCATATAGTGTCTACACACTCCAACTTCATCCCACAGTACAAAGATATGCACGTTAGGTTAAGTGGTTACACTAAATTCCCCATAGGTGTGAGTGTTATTGTGTATGGTTGTTTGTTTCTAAATGTCACCCTGCAATGACCTTGTGACTTCCCAGTGATGCTGGGATTGGCTCCAGCCCCCCCGTCACCCTGCATGGAATAAGCTGTAGAAAATCAGACATAAATATACAGCATATAATAGTACTGAGACTTTTACTACGTCATCATATGCTGGTGTGAAAGACTAGAAGCAGCTGTCGCTTTCTATCCACTGTCCTCTCTGATGATGTCATCTGATCAGTTGGTTTTCAGTGAGAAAGAAATATGCAAATAAAAGTCACTGGCAAAAATCACCTCCGTCACAGCCATTATGACCTGTCTTATCAAGGTGGTGCTTGCCATCTGGAGCTCCTCCCATCACAACAAATTGCAAGAATGACTAAAAAAACGATAAAAATGAAACTAGAGGCTTCAGTGAAACCATCTGTGTCCCATGTGTTTGATGCAGAAAGTCCACAGAGAGCCTGCAGCAGCAGCAGTCATCTCGCTCTGTGGGGCGTTTCTCTCGGACACCTCCCAACCCTCTGGCAGCTCTGGACCGAGCAGTGAGACGAGCGTGTCGACTGGTGATGGATCAGCTCCTTCTGGACCTTCAGCCTTTCCTCCCTGGCCTGCTGACACGACCCTGGCTGTTTCAGGGAGACCCCACCCCAAAACTCTGCCATGTCCTGGAGCGCCACCTGGAGCTGTACGGCCATGTTCGACCACCCTGCCGACAGGTCACACCTTTACTTTTTTCTGTCCCTGCTGTGAGGATGGTGGCATTGCTCTCCTGACACTTGTATAATAAAATTACTGTGGTTTTCTACTCTCTAGTCTCTCTAAACCCTCCACAGAAGCCACCGTTGTCTTCAAAAATGTTTATAAACATAATAAGTTTGCTGCTTGACTCATTGTCTTTGCTATAAATCTTTTGCGTGTGACCATCATGCCTGCTTGATCCAATTCTTGTGCGTGCAGCGTCTGCAGGAGGAGGCCCAGTGGCTGATGGTGGTTGAGTACATCCGGGCTCTGATGCAGAAGAGGCTGGTGTGTCGCAGTGGTGAGGAGAGGCGGCAGCTCGCCCAGCAGATGGTTCAGGACGACCAGCAGTTCAGAGAACTCTTCCACGGCCTGGTGAGGACGACCGAACTTTAGTTTTTGTGGTTGAAAAGTTCAATAAGTTGACTCAACATTTTGATATGCTGTCTTTGTACTATTTTCAATAGCCCGATTGCCCTGCAGTTCCAGCTGGGAAATGAATATGAGTGGCAAGTTTACGAAGTTTCACAAGGATTTAGTTGAATAAGTTTAAAAAAAAAAAAAAAAACATCAAGAAAGGAAACATTCTTACACCTACTCTATTTTCTTTCTTTCTCCTTTTCGGACCACTTCTGAATTCAAGTTCCTCTCATTTAGCGAACTCAAAGAAAGTTTAATAATCATCCCCAAAAATCTGGGATATCATGGAATCATGTCGCCACCATTTTTTGCATTTTAGTAGATATCAATGAGATGTGAAATTAATTTGATTTTCACCTTTTTCACACCACAAGGTGACATTATATGTAACAAAAATGTAAAATATTCAGCATTTGCCTCCAGTTTACACCAAACACAGTGCAAATTGAACAAGAAATCATATATTTTCATGGTGCCTCCCTGGCGTGTCTCCAGCTGTGTTGCTGTTGTCAAAAGGTCTGTTGTGTCAGCATGATAGTGCAAAAACTATTTCAGATTAATTCTGCATATCAAGAATGCCACAGAAGGGGTATGCTTTGAAGATCAGTGTTGCATTATTCAAACAACTTTTAAAAAAAAGTTCGATCCACTAAGTACACATATTTTCAGGTACCACTGACACTGATTTTATGTTTAACCTTATAAACTGAAACGCTTTTTTTATTGTATAAATAAATGCTTATTCTGAATTTAATGCCTGCAAAATGTATTAAAAAAATAGGAGAGTAGCATATTTACCACTGTGTTACATCACCTTTTCACTCGGTAAGCATTTGGAAAAAGACGACACTAACTGTTTCATTTACCCAGCAGTACAAGTCCGTTGTTGTTGTCTTTTGCACTTCATAATGAGCCTCACATTTTCAATGGATGACATGTCTGGAGTGCAGGCAGGCCAGTTTAGAACCTGCACTTTGTT
>KV751413.1:201211-230880 GCA_001698575.1 Mola mola
ATGTAAAACAAGCCCTGAAAAAGACATCTAAATGGCAAAATATGTTGTTCCAAAACCTGTAAGTACCTTTCATCATTCATGGTGCTATCACAGTTGTGCAAGTTACCCAGTGGCCATGAGCACTCACACCCCCCCCGTACGATCAGAGATGCTGGGTGGTCATTTCCCTCTTTATCGTGAGGGACATTATGCCCATAACTTCCAAAAACTACTTTGAAAGACCCTTCAAATCATATTTTTCCACCTCATGATGGATTTTGTTGATTGTGCTTTTAAATGTTAGAGACTTAACTTGCATTCGTAGATGCAGTGCTGAAAATCCATGATAGAATTAAGTTTGTTAATGCAGTACCGCCTGAGGGATCGAAGGCCATTAGCATTCAGTGCTGGTTTAATGTTTGTCCCTGACTTAGCACAGATTTTTTTCCATATTTTCTGAATCTTTTAATGATATTATGGGCTACAAATACCCAATGCTATCGTGATGCTATCACATGGTCAGTCAATTAACTTGTTTACCTGGGGAATATTCAAGTCAGGTGTTTTCTTGCCCCTACCTCAACTCGTTTGAAACGTGTTGCTGGCATAAAATTCAGAATAAGTATATATTTACGGAAATCAATTAAGCTGATGAGAAACAACATTAAATATTTTGTCTTTGTTCCTCCATAATGGTTGTGGTCTTGGAACTTTCCATAGTATTTCTGCTCTCTGGGATGTTTCCAATGTAAATGTTACTGACCTGTTTTAAATTAAATTATTCTTGACAATAAAAATCACAAAAGCACTTTAAAAAGTAACAGCCAATAACAGCTTCGGTAACACACAGTGATATGTGTGTCTCAAAGTTTCATATCAGTCAAATTCCTGTGTTAGGAGGGTGAAGGGTTACTACCTGAGATCAATCCTTTGGCCTTACTACCTATCCTGGCTGACTTTATCCAACTGAAAGACCCTGACATGTTGACTCTGGAAGTTTCTGGACTGGTAGCCAAATACCCCGACATCAGGTAACCTGATCTCCCTGCTGACAGTTTAATAATTGATCAAAATACAGGCTTTTTATGACCAGGATATACATGTTTTTCACCCCCCACCCCCTAGTGAGGAGCATGTGTCTGTGCTGTTGGACATCCGTGGTGATGTAACCCGGGACATCAGAGCAGCTGTAATGGACTTACTGGAGCAGAGCGCGCCACCTCTCCCTCTGGGATACCGGCCCATCTTCATTGACATCCTGGTGCCCTCCTCCACCATAGCCTTCTGTCTGCCCACTGCCAAGTGTGCATGACAGGAACTGAAACTGTGGCCTGAACTCTTTCAGATCTATATAGATTAAAATCAGGTGGGATCAGGTTGTCTTTACCTCCACATACAGTTTACTATAGATTTAAGCTGCTGACTTGCTGGTCCAGGTCTGCCTGCAGCTGACACTCATTGATCTGCTAACGTTCTGAATTTATGAGCGACTGTGCTGCTTTAATGTCTATAAAACATCACCTACTCTGTCACAACTTGGTCTCCTGTGTCTCATGTATGCTATAGATTTGACAGGGCATTCAAATGTCTATAAAAGGAGCTAAAAACAAGAATAGTTGTGAAACTGTTGGTGAAACCCAATGTCACACAGAGATTGTTTAACATGGCAAACTGCACACAGCATTTTCTGAGGATGGAGAGTTAAATGGTCAGTTCACTAATCACCAGTAACAGATTTCAACAACCATTCATTCTACTGACCAGGTGACCAAGACATATTTCAGACAGATATAACCTCAGCAGACAAAACCATATCAATTTTTATTTTTTAATAGTAGTGCTGAACCTTTTGGGGGCTTGGTAGGTGAACTGCTACCTGTGCGCCAGCCGCCGTTTTACAAAGTATCCTGAGGCCATGTAGCGATCTCCTTTATGCAATTGTGAGTTTAACAAAGGGCTGAGCCTCACCGCCTCTTTGCTTACTAAGGACTGAACCTCTCGAGGATGCCTGTGTCACATTATATTCCGGACTTTTTTCAGTAAGACATCCCGGACTGTGTGTATCCCCCCACCTGAGGATGTTGGGCTGCTTATTCATAACTTCAAAAATCACCACCTTCATTAACTGATCCTCCTGTTTTTCATCCAATTGTGTCCTGTGTTGATGATTCTGAGTGACATTTAATTTTACATTTTTTTAGATTTGATAATATTTATTTTATTTATGTGTTATTCTTCTCCTGTTTCTTACAGTTACCTGTAGTTTTTTGGGTTTTTTTTTTGAATACTTTCCTTGTTCTGGCTTAATACAAATCTCAATAGCACACTGTAAACCGTCACATAAATGCTTAAATAAATGCTTAATTCTTTGCTGTCAGTGTTTTAGCAGCTTTAGCATGTCTTAGCCTTTTACCTTGTTCCCCTTCTAAAAAGTGGTTTCTTGGCTGCCCCCCTTCCACAAAGTCCATTCCTGATCAAACTTCTTTGGACTGTTGAAGGTCAAGTTGCTATCTGAAGATGAAGCTGCCAGATGCAGGTCCTTGCTGGACTTCTTGCAGTCTTTCAAAGGGGAAACTCAGAGAAACACAAAAAAACAACCAAATGTTGCTCAAAGACTCTGTAAGAAGCTCTTAACACGTCTTGAATAAACCTGGTGTGACACGCAATTGGATTAATGTAGTAAATCTCATATAGTCTGAAAATTCAACATATGCTAATGGATGGGCAGGTCACATTAAATACTTTCTAGAGCCTGTTTTTTCCCCCCTAGCTTTTATATCACATGCTTTTGCACAGTACTGTACACTAGTGTGTTTTCCCCATAAAATTTCTCCTTTAAAAGGCCACCTGAAACGGAAGTTGGAGAGTACCTAACTGCCCTGTTGTGACATGTTTCCTTCTGAAATAGAAAAGCATCGATCACATAATGTTGGGAAGAATCTGGATAGCTGGTAACTGCAGCAACAGTTGTAGCTCAAAGCTCTGCTTGACTCTACTAAACACCAAGGATTGATTGACAGCTGGATGCCCTGACACTATTGGTTGGAATTGGTTTGTACATGGTGACGTGGTTTCACTGGAAGAAATCAAAATGGGATTTTAATACAAAAATACAAATAAAAAAACGTTTTAAGTCCTTTTTTTCATAAATCATCCAATAGACGACAGTAGGATTGAGAATGTAATCTAAATAGGTATAAATTGTAGTGTTTCATTTCATAATGATTTTGATGTCTAGATGATCTCCTAATTTAAAGAACATTCAACTTTGTGTGAAATGAAACTAGAACTCAACATCAGAGATATCGTACCACAAATCCAAGAGTATTTTACTGTCATGAGGTGGACAGTTAGCTTACAGATAATTAACTCTTGTGCGTCACATGTTTCTAAAGCCGAAATTATTACTAATATCATTATTGTTATTATTAGTAGTAGTAGTAGTAGAAAACGCTTATCTTGTCATAAATAATAATGATGAGAACAGTGAAATAATAACATCATAAATAATATAAGTGACTTTACAAGTCTATATAACTCAACTTTACAGACTCAACGTTCATGTATACAATACAATCACTAATTGCAAGATTAGAATGACATATTTTCTGTTTACGTTTGTTATCGGCAGAAAATCTGTAAAGGCGTGCACCCTAGTCACGTGACCCAAACAGTTTGTGACGTCGCTAGTAAATATGGCCGCTTCCTCCGAATCAACGCTGCATTGGTAATCCTTTTTTTTTTTTAACCACTATATTCGTGTGGATTATCTCTGGAACAAGCAGCCTTTATTTGGCCGATGAGTGTTGAGATGAAGACCTTCTGTGGAAGAGCCAACCCGACCACGGGAGCGTTAGACTGGCTGGAGGAGAGCGAGGAGTACGACTATCACCAGGAGATAGCGAGGTAACGTTAGCCGCGAGTTTAGCATCACAGCATGGAGACAAACGGCACGTTATTTAAACAGACAACTCATCTTGGGCAGTTTTCATGCCAGGTATGGCCAGTAATTCAAGCTCTTGACAGCACATGCTTTCATACATCCGTGAATGTCTTAAGATTCATGTTCTTCTACATATTCTTCTTATTTAATTACGTTAAAATCTGCTTGTCAGAGTTGATTTGGAAGGCTTTGACAGTGCGGCCATTTTTTGACATTAGTTAATATTTCATTAAGGGAAGGCCATTATTACCAGTACGTATGCAACTGTTGAGTTTGCCTTGTTTCTTTTTCAGGTCCTGTTATGCAGATATGCTGCATGACCATGACAGGGTGAGTGTTAGAAAACATGACTCCAACCTCTGCCGAAAGAATTCCTCCACAGTCTGATATTTCTCACATTCATAATGGATGAGGTTTCACAAAAAATATGGCATTTACTGTTTAAGTATTACAGCCATTTCATGCAGAGTATCTCCATTTTCAGGAGCTCAAAAGCAGGTTCATGACCAGGTGTCGTCTGTTCCCTCATAACCTTAAGACAGATGAACAGATAAAAGACCTGGAGTTGATTTCAGGTGTTGAATTGGCATGTGGCAGCTGTGTGACAGGAGCTGTCAATATGAAGTCCAAGGAGATATCTTTGCAAGGGAAGGAGTCCATCACTAGGCTGAAAAAACAAATTCATTTATCAGAGAGATAGCAAAAACTATAGGAGTGTCCAAATCAACAATATGGTGCATTCTTGGAAAGAAAGAATGCCCTGGGGAGCTAAATAACATCAAAAGACCCGAAAGACCACGGAAGAGAGATAAACTGACTACAGAATCCTTTTCTTGGTGAAGAAAATCCCCTTCACAACATGGAGACAAGTCAAGAATGCTCTGAAGAAGGTAGGCGTATCACTGTCAAAGTCTGCATGTAAGGGACGCCTTCATGAATGTAAATCAAGAGGGTGCAAACCACTGACAACATTCAGGAACAGGAAGGCCACTTTGCCAGAAAACATCTAAAAAAGTCTCACAAGTTCTGCAATCAGATTCTTTGGACAGATGAAACCAAGATAAACTTGTATCAGAAAAGTCCGGAGAAGGAAAGGAACGGCTAATGATCTGAAGCCACCACATCATGTGTCAAACAACATGGAGGCAGTGTGACCTGCCTCCATGTTGACCCTAATGACCCTAAACTTTAAATGACTTACTTTAAATGACTCATCAAATCATATTTTTCCACCTCATGATGGATTTTGTTGATTGTGCTTTTAAATGTTAGAGACTTAACTTGCATTCGTAGATGCAGTGCTGAAAATCCATGATAGAATTAAGTTTGTTAATGCAGTACCGCCTGAGGGATCGAAGGCCATTAGCATTCAGTGCTGGTTTAATGTTTGTCCCTGACTTAGAACAGATTTTTCCATATTTTCTGAATCTTTTGATGATATTATGGGCTATAAATACCCAACGCTATCATGATGCTATCACCTGATAAATCAATTAACTTGTTTACCTGGGGAATATTCAAGTCAGGTGTTTTCTTGCCCCTACCTCAACTCGTTTGCAACGTGTTGCTGGCATAAAATTCAGAATAAGTATATATTTACGGAAATCAATTAAGCTGATGAGAAACAACATTAAATATTTTGTGTTTGTTCCTCCATAATGGTTGTGTTCTGGGAACTTTCCATAATGTGTGTGCATACTGCGAAAGCAACTCAAGACTTTTTGAAGGCAAACAAATCGAATATTACTCAATGATCAAGCCAGTCACCTGATCCCAACTTAGTAGGGCAGATTTTCAGTCAAGGAAGACAAAAGTAAAAGCAGAAAGACCCACAAACAAGCAGCAACTGAAGATGGCTGCAGTAAGGGCCTGGCAAAGCATCTCGAGGGAGGAAACTCAGAATTTGGTGATGTCCATGGACTCCAGATTTCAGAAATTCATTGACTGCAAAGGATTTTCATCCAAGTATTAAATATTATATCTATATTTACAATTATGTTAGTTTGTCCAAATATTTTTTAACCCCTGAAAATGGAGGTAATCGGCATAATTCCTTAATGGTAAATGACATATTTTTGTGAAACCTCTTAAATTAAAGCTGAAAGACTGCACTGTGATCACATCTTGATTGTTTTATTTCAAATCCATTTTGATGGTGAATAGAGGAAAAATGATAAAAGCCATGTCAATGTCCAAATACTTCAGAGACCAATATCTACAGTAAGACACATAAGTATTTGGACAGTGACCTAAGTTTCAGTACACCTCCAGGATGGATTTGAAATAAATCATTCAAAATCCAATTAGTTGTAGACTGTCAGGTTTAATTCAAGGGTTGGTTTAAGGAATTACAGTCATTTATATGCATAATCCCCAATTTTTGAAACAAGTGGGACAAATTAACAATGAAAAATATAAAGTTTGTTTTTAACACTTGGATGAGACTGCTTTGCAATCAATGACTGCCAAAAAATATCATATCACTTATGTCAATTAGTGTAGTGACCTCCACAGGAGATGTGTCTTAATAGACACCAAAATGGCCCTGTTAAATCTATCTGCAGAGTTCTCTTTCTCTCCTTCAAAAATTACTCTATGATGTCCTTTCTGTGTCCAGAATAAGAAGTACTATCAAGGCATCCAGGCAGCTGTAGCCAGAGTAAAGGCTCGAGGTGAGAAGGTCATCATCCTGGACATTGGGACTGGAACGGGCCTGCTGTCCATGATGGCTGTCAGTGCTGGAGCTGACTTCTGCTATGCTGTGGAGGTACAGATGGTCTTTAGTGGATGTAGACTTACTAATACAGTCCTCCAGGAAATTTAGCATTTCCTTTGGTCCTCTGTGAAGCTTCGCAGGCACTTTCAGTTGACTGTCCCTCACTGCGGCGCTAGCTTAAGGTGTCCACATTTTTATAGTCCAAAACTTTGTACTAATGCAAGTGAAAACAACAAACAGGATGCAGTGGCACTTTCACTTTTACCTTCAGAAAAAGAGTCGCTGAGTTGCAAAATACACAATACTTTGACTGCAAGTAATACTTGTGCCAATACTTTAATGATATATTAGTCTACTAGTATTAATTACCTCATCAATAAACTATTTTCTCCCGCTGGTCTTGTCATGCCACATCAACTTCTCTACTCTTACCCACTCTCTCCCAGTGTGATTTCTGATTGGATAAGATCCAACTATACACTGTCTGTTGGTACAGAACATTGAAATAAATGACATAGCAAAGGATTATGGTAAATATATTACTTCAAATGAATTCACCTGCAAATCAAACAAGAGTGTTTATTTAGTTGTATTTTATTAGTCCCTACAAAATACTAATATCAGTGCAGTCTATTCTTTAACTACAACTGTGGAGAAATAGCATGTTTAATCTCAATGTTTAATGTTAAGAGTTTCACTGTCAGCACTACAAATGAAGCATCAAACTATTCAAGACAGCTCTAATTCGAATTAAACCATCACATTGATTTTGTCACTCCACCCGTGACCAGCAGATTGAGTCTGTGCTGACAGACTTCATTCTCCCTTTCACTGCAGGACTTTTGTGTCCTGTTACTACGTAAGTTTAAACACCCATCAACTCAAATTCTGGAAAAGATGGGGCTTCAGGTGTTGCCTCGATTTGGTTTGTGTCTGCAGGTTTTTAAGCCCATGGCTGAGGCAGCACGGTGCATTGTGAAGAAGAACGGCTTCTCTGAGAAGATCAAGATTATTAACAAGCACTCGACTGAGGTCACTGTTGGGCCAGGTCAGAACGCACACGTACACAAACACAGTTTCACTTTATAAATATTATGTTGTTCTTTGTATTTGTCAATTGACTAGTGCAGCTGTGGCCATCTGATTTTCTGCCATAAAAAATAGGATTTTGAGTGTTGTGCTGGTTTGTATGTCTCTGTTGAGGAAATATCCGATGTGTTTTTATTTACTACAGATGGAGATATGGAAATGAAAGCCAATGTTCTGATCACAGAACTGTTTGATACAGAGCTGATAGGTGAAGGAGCCCTGCCCAGCTATGAACATGCTCACCAAAATCTGGTCCAGGTCTGTATGTCCCACTGTGTGTTAATTTATGTATGAATGTATTTGCATGATGCATGAAATGAGATTAATCTGTAGGCGGTTCCCTGGCTGTAATAAAATCAGAATCAGAATCACATAGTGTGGTTACAGTGTATAATCACCATTTTTCAGGCCTGTCTCCTTCTGTCCCTCCACCCTGCAGGAGGGCTGTGAGGCGGTCCCGCACCGGGCCACTGTCTATGCCCAGCTGGTGGAGTCTGAGCTGCTGTGGAGCTGGGCTCAGTTACATCCGGTGGAGGTGGATGGGGCCCGGCTGGTTCCACCACCCAGTGTGGCCCGCTGTGCTGGAGCTCACTCGGTCTGTGACATCCAGCTGAGCCAGATGTCTCCTCATAGTTTTACTCCGCTGGGTCCTCTCTGCACCATGTTCAGGTATGAAAAAGACACACAGGTTCTCCTATATGGGTTTCTCAGGTTGTCACATTCTCGCATTCTCCTTGTCCCTCATGTCTTCCAGTGTTGACTTCAGTAAGCCAATAAGCAGCGCATTGCAGTCCCACTCTACACGGTTTGTTGCCCAGTCAGGCGGTCAGGCTCAGGTTGTCCTGTCCTGGTGGGACCTTGAGATGGATTCCAGCGGAAACATATTGTGCACAATGGCTCCAAGCTGGACATACCAAGAGCCAAAGATGGCTCCGGTGAGTGGAGGACACAGTGTTATAGTGTTGTCAGGCTCCCATCAGCCACTGCTCATCACTGTATTGTGTTTCAGTGGCGGGACCACTGGATGCAGAGTGTGTACTTTCTGCCAGAGGAGAGCAGCGTGGCAGAGGGAGAGGTGCTTAGTCTGACTGTCTGCCATGATGACTACAGTCTGTGGTACAGTCTGCATTCTCACAGGTAACTGCTCAGAGATGACATACTGTATAGAAAGACTGTTTAACTCCTGCAGCAGGGAACATGCAGAACTTGTTTTGTAAACCTACTGACACAAGGGGCTTTTCTCAAACCTCCTCCTTCACCTACACCTTCTCCCTTCCACTTCCTCTCCTGTTTTTCTCTGTGAAGTACCAACTACAACTAACAAGCAGGGAGTGGAAGTGGGTTGTAGTATCTTGGTTTTTCAGAGATTGGCATGGTTTTGCAGAATGTAGCAGTGTGTGCTTTGGCATGCTCCCACATAGTCTCAGCCTCTGCTCTGAGTACACATTTTCATATACAGTAATTTGTATATTTGATTTCACATCTACGGTATGACATGAAAAGTTTTAGTCTGCCTTGCAAGACCATGTGGGTAATTATATGAGGAGTTTTTTGTGGGAATCCCTTAAATGTTTGGAAGCATATTATGAAGAGAGATAAAACGTGAATGTACAACAATGCATTTTGGGAGACTGGTTTATGTCCACTTTTATTTATAGTTTGGATTAAATGTCTGCTTTGTTTCACCCTTGAAAGAAACAGCAATTTTCATTATTAATGACAAATGAAAAATCATCTGTTTACACATAACAAGACAGCTCATGTGTGGTGAGAGGAACACATATTCGACCCACAATACATTGTGCAACACAGCGCACCAGATGCATCACCGGAGGGAGTCTGTATTATTGCTGACTTACTAACAACTTGCAACACTGTGTTGTTTGTCTTGAAAGATGCTCCATACAAGTTCTCGCATTCTAACTCCCACACAAATGTGAACTGCTCAAACTACATAACTAGAGAATCGGATGTGCCCATTTGATTACAAAGTGCATTATTCAGTTGTGAGTATGACTAGAGTTCACAATGTCATGAAGTGAGAGCCAGAACTCCTCAGTGCTGAGTTACTGAGGAAGAACAGTCTCAAAACAACTCTTTCATTGAGAAATGGTTTTAGAGCTTTTAATGGTATCTTTTTTTATGAACATCTTCATGCCAGACTGCGACTTTTTTTTTTTTTCTTTTTGTAGATTTAAATTGTAAAATAACGACAAGACTTTTAAAACAGGATATGGCTTTTTGATTTAACTCTTAAGTTTAGCTATCATTTTAATTTCTGCCATTAATAAAGATTTTACAGACAAAAAACTGGTTCATTCTGTAGAGCTAGGATCAACCAGCACTATGTTTTTTTGCTGCTTTTTTTTCAGGGCATATACCTATTCCAGCTATTAGTAATCAGGGAGACGACTGATAACTGATGTTTAGATCTGAGAAGAAAATCTGAATCAAAATTTTGAATTCCAATTTACCCAAGTGCTGTACATAATTGTAGTTTTGACTTACTTAAGTATTTCCATGTTCACGTAATAACTTACTAGTCACTTTTCAGATTCGGATTGAGTTTGGATAGACTTTTACTCAGTAGAGGAGTGAGTGAGGGAGACCCGAGAGGTGCGGTAACTGTGTCCAAAGAGAGGCAGAATCAGACTACAGGATTTTGGCCCAATAGTAGCATGATTACACCTTTCTTTTTTGCTTGCAGTTAGATTTATGAGAAAAACACACTTAGCTGTATTTTTGAAATCAGTTATCAAAAACAAAAATGTCAAAATATTTTTTGCCAAACTTAAATATTTTCAACTGCAGGATTTGTATCTTGCTAGAGGCACTGCAGCGTCAGTCACTTGATAAATGCTATCAAGGTTATCCTTTTGGGAGCATACATGTCATTACAAATGTCGTAGTTGCTGCACATGTTTTGAGATATTTCACATTGATGTTTTGACCTGATAGTTCACAAGCTCAACCACTAACAAACTTATATCACAAATGTATTTTTTGTTAAGTGTGTCAGTGGTGAATTGAAACATTATCAGGTCTAAATGCTCTTTATGTTGCTCTCGACAGCCAACAGGAGCCGCAGCATCTTCCTTCTCGGCCATCTTGCACCTGCGAGGCTCACCTGGTTTGGACAAGGCCACGCTTCGGTGAACTCAATGACAGGCAGCATACAGCCAGCTACATCAGAGCGCTGCGCAGTGTAAGTGATGGCCAGCCGAAGTCACACATGTTTGGGAGTAAATGGATAGATTGTGCCATGATTAACTTCTGTGTTGACTCCAGGTGCTCATGGAGGACAGTGTGTGTCTCAGCGTCAGTGATGGAAGCCTGCTTCCTGTGTTTGCTCACATGCTTGGAGCCAAAAAGGTACTCTGCTTTAACCATATGTGTACAAACTGTTCTACTTGAAACCAAATACCATCAGACTCTGTCAGTGATTTTTCTTTTTATTCTCTGGGCCTTTGCTTAGGTCTATAGTTTGGAAAACTCCAGAATGTCCAAACAGGTTATTGAGCAGGTAAATAAACTTTTTTTTTTTTTTTTAATCGTTCTGCATCATCTAATTTGAGATGATCTTTGAGATTTTTTACAGTTCTCATGAACACAAACACACAAATCTCCTCAGGCATTCTAAAATATCTGATGCCACACTTTTTCTCTACAGTTGTTGGAAGCCAACTCGATCAAAGGTGGCGTCGAGGTGCTGGAGATCAGGCCTGAACAGCTCAACAGTGATGATCTCAAGGGGCAGCAGGTACTTTGGTACAAAACTTTGGTTCCATCAGCAGGTGGCAAAGTTGGAAAGTCCAGGGCTAACACTTAAATGGTTTAGACCTGTACTAATCTAGTATTTTTATAATCCACAGTGTGAAACAACACACACTTTGTGTAGGAAATAAATAGAACTTTTTTTGTACACTTCTGATGCCACATCAGTGACTGATACAAATAATTTTGAAGTGAAACAAACCATATATTGTTGCTGCCAGGTGAAAGCCCTCCATATTTTGTCCTTTTTATTTTGTCATAAATTGATTCAGTTTGTTTCATTTCATTAGTCTCCATGTAGGATTTACACAGAAAAGTATGTGGCTGATCAGTGTTTGTCGTTGTGGTTAATTTTCCTTTAATTCTTGGCTATACAGCTGCCCTGCTGATATTTGAAACCTTTAACATCCCACCCAATTTCACAGAAGGTCAAGAATGTGTGTCTCATTAAGTGGACATCTATCTTACAGATCTCAGTTCTGATTGGTGAACCGTACTTCAACACTAGCCTCTTGCCCTGGCACTCCCTGTTCTTCTGGTACTGTCGGACCGCGCTGGCAGGCCTTCTCCGGCCCAGCGCCACCATCCTACCGTGCTGTGCCACACTTCACCTGGTGGCCGTAGAGTTCCAGGTAAGAAAGATGGTAATGTTTCTTATCTGAATGTGCAGAAAGCATTTCAAAAATATTTGAGTATATACTGTATCTTGCTGTCTGTTCGTCACTTAACTATATTTTTAAAGAGCCACAATGCAAAGTTCTTAATGGTAAGATTTACATATAATAGTGGGATAAAATAAAGGTTCCTGTTTTATTTGTTTTTCTCATGTTAGGATCTGTGGAGGATACGAGCACCATGTGGTACATGTGAGGGCTTTGATGTCACACCCGTGGATGAAATGGTCCAGGTGAGATCTTTTTTTTTTCTTTTTTTTTTTTATGCAGTTTCCATAAAGCCGAATGACATTTCCATAGTAACAAAACATGGGTAACTGCGTTTATTGTGTATGTCTGGCCTAATTTGGCTTCATATCATTATCATATATCTGTATACACTTCTTCTAAAGCTAACTTGCCACATCTGTATCAGCAGAAATCTTTAGATTTCCATGAGTCCCATGAGGCGGAGCCCCATCCTCTATGGGAATACCCTTGTCGTGCTCTGACACAGTCCACAGCCGCCATGACTTTTGACTTCACACAGTGTCTCCCTGAGAAGCAGATCAACGTTCAGGGTTCACTGCCCTTCACAAGGTGCAGTTTTCTTCTTCTTTCTATATCTCTATGAAATCTAGAACCAAATACCAAAAGAAAAAAACTGATTTTTTATAAATGTGAAGTTCTAACCAATTTTTTAAAAAGACTAGAATGAACTAGAAAGTACACTATTAAACTGCTTAGTTAGCTAGCATTATATATACAGTGTGCAATACCAAAACCAGCAAATGCTATCTAATTTTTAAGAGGTTCAATGCAAAACAGCGGTTACTGCTGTTGCCTCACAGCAAGAAGGTCCTGGGTTCGATTCCCGGGTCAGGGCATTTCTGTGCGGAGTTTGCATGTTCTCCTTGTGTCTGCGTGGGTTCTCTCTGGGTACTCTGGCTTCCTCCCAGTTCAAAAACATGCAAACTGGGGCTTAGGTTAATTGGTCACTCTAAATTGCCCGAAGGTGTGAATGTGAGTGTGGATGGTTGTTTGTCTCTATTTGTCAGCCCTGCGATGAACTGGCAACTTGTCCAGGGTGACCCCGCCTTCGCCCGAAGATGCTGAGATAGGCTCCAGCCCCCCCCCTATTTCATGTTAGGTGGAATTAATATAATTAAACTCTTTGGGCATCTTTATTTCTTTGTTTATCTCTGGTCTTCATTAACACCTGATCAGGTTTTCTCAGAACCCAAAGCAGAAATTTCATAAAGAAATGTAACCACTCGCTATGAGCTTGTAGCCAAATTTGCATTATGTGTCAATGCTGACCTCATTGTTCCGTATTTGGGAGTGTTAAGGAAACAACATATTTATGTTAGTGGATCTCTGTAAAAGGTGATTTTGCCTTTTCTTTGCAAACACTAATACTGTCTTATAAACAGTCTCAGACCTATACTGACCGTTGACTTCTTAACACAATCGCTTAATTGCTTTGTTTGATGTTATACTGGAAGAAGTTGTGACCCCTGCAGAGAGTAACTCTTTAAAATTGTAAGCTGAGTGAATGTGGTGCATGCACCTAACTCGTCTTTTAAAAGCTCTCACAGACCTGTTAACTGTCTCTTTACATGCTTGTTTTAGGATTGGGCGTTGCCATGGTGTTGTGTTGTGGATGGAATATCACCTAACAGATGACATCACTGTCAGTACAGGTCTGATCGGACCAATCAGTGAGCAGGTATGATGCTGTCACTTTCACCTTTTCTTGCTGTATTTTGATGCTTTTGTTGTGTGCCATTCAATTGTTGGTCCACAACCAACAACTTTTTTGCAGTACAGAAATTTACCAGTTATTTCCTCTATTAATTATTGCTCGTTTAAGCGAACTGACAGAGAAGCGGCAAATGCTCAATCTGGTACAGACAGACATACTGCTTGCCTGAAAAAAATGATTCATAAATTACTGTAATAGCTAATCTGTTTTACATTTGATGTAGTCGATTATCCGATCACTGAACTGTTTTTATTCAGAACCTTTGACAATAGATGTTGATGTATTTAATCTCTTGAGATACTGCTTCAACTTTTAATTTGCTACATTCTTTGATCAAAAGATTGAAGTTAATCATACATTACTAAGAAAAATGAAATTGAAGCCAGATTTGACAATAATGTATAAATATGTAATGTTCCAAATTATTGTCACAATTTTAGATTGTCATTTAAAAAGGGCATCAAAATTCCTGTTTACAATAAGTCAACTTGTTTCAGAAGTTTGTCTAATCCCATCCATGCCATTCCTGGTTCTAGCTGCTGCATGGAGTTCACTGACTTGTACAAAAGGATTTGTTGCTGCTGAACTTACTGAAAAATATCCTGTGCCTTATTTACAGGGTGAGTGTGAGTGGACTCGACACAGGAAACAGGGAATCTATTTTCTTAGATCACCATGGGAGAGCTCAGGCAACGGCAGCGCCGCAGTGTCTTACAGTGTCACTTTCGAACCCAGCTCAGGAGACATTAAGATGGACATCAACATTGAGTCTCAGTGATGTTGAGCGATGTGACTGTGGTTCTTGTTGCCTTTTACCTTACATTCAAACATTGTTTGCATTTTCAACTCATTTTATATCAGTGTGTTTCCTTGTTCTAACTGGAGCTACTTAAAAGTTGGAACGCAACCATTTGAACAAAAATGACCTTAGTTCAGCAATTTAAGACAGTGGAACAAGAAAACTCTCCACCATATTAAGAATGTTACCAGTGATATTTCTAATAGTTCATATCACTGAATCCATATTATCAACTAATCAAGTATTTATGACTTCTACCTAAGTTAATCAAATCCATCCCATTAAATAATGTCACTATCAGTTTGGCAGAAGCAGATCTTGAAAAAGTTTGCGTAACAAAGTTTGGGTTTTTTTCAGCCATCTAGCAAAAGGATACGTGTTGAAGTATTTTATAAAAATTTCAAATGAATGTATTTAATGTTCATTGTCTATTTCAATGGATGAAGCAGGTCAAAGACATCATTGTAATAGACTGTTAATATTTGATACTGTCTGCATTGCTTGAGAACGGCTCAGTCATTTTGTGATGCTATCATATACCAACGGTGGAGTTATTGTGTACCATCACATTCAATATGGACCTCTATACTCTTAAATTATACTAGTGAACATGTTTAATAAGAAGTCTGATTTAAATAGAATGTCAAAAAGAACAAGAATGCGTTTCAGTGCTGTAATGTGATTCATAGAAACCCTTCAATTATTGCATAATTAACAACAGTAAAGTAATACTACAATGAGGGAATGCTTTTGTTAACCTTCATGCAAATCATGTGGCTCAGTGACAAATGCTGCCTTGTCAAATTCAAAAACTAAGAAACTGATTCTTGTTGCTGCAGAAAAAGCTTGACAGGCAGACAATACATATGTTGTCATGTCAAACAGTAACACTATCCAGAAGCCATCTTACTGAGCCTATAAACAAACAAATCCCCATCACATCTGCAACGATACCACTGGAAAAGTAGCTGTCGACTGTTTTGGCAGAGGGATTTGTGTCTCAGGCGGTGGTTTGGAAAAAAAAAAAGGAATGAAATGTGAATTAAGAGTGAAATCGGGTGTGTCAAGCATCTGTCAGCGTCTTATTGTCCAACACAATCTTCTCTCCTGGTTTGAATGCTGGCATCCCCATATATGGACAGCTGGCACATCGGAAAGCATCACCAAGGTAACACTGCCACAAATAGAAGATGAAAATCATTTCTGTTTTTCACACCGTTAACATGTTAGTATAAAACGGTGGGAATATACTCACACTTCCACAGGCAGATTTTGGCAAATTATTCTTTTGCTTTCCTTTGCTCTCCTCCTCCAACTCATCAGCAAGACCACATGTGCTATACAAACACACCACATGTAATGTTTAAAGTCCTGTTCCAGCCATTAAAAACTCATACATACGTCTACTGTCCCTTCAACATGAAAAATCCCTTTGTGGCCTCAAAGTTGCTTGGATGTTATTTTACACCTTTGCCTCATCTAGGTTGTAGGGAATTATAAATGTGCTACTTTAACCCTGCCCACACCTGCAGCCAGAGCGAACCAGAGCTTACCTGCTGTTGCTTTCCGACTTTTAAACTAGTTTATCAAGCACAGTGGCAAGTTCTAACATTGCAGTAGTTCATTCTAAATCAAAGCTAAATGTACAGTAAGACATGCTTTTATAAGCCCAGCTGCTCCTGTTACAATCCAAACAACTACTGTTGTGCTTGGTTTAAAATCATTTGTGCAGTGGCCTCACCAGTTCTTGCAGGCTTTCTTCTTGCTGGATCCCACTCCACAGCTAGCAGCTTTAAGTGAAGCTGGGTCTGGCTTTTTCAGGTCCTCTTCATCCAGAAGAGTATCGGAGTCCACTAGATCCTAGAGAGAGGGGACAGAAAGACTTGGTAAACACAGGAAGTACAGTGGTCAGTAATAGAGTATATCTGAGTGGCTCTTAACATGTATGACTTCAATACATCAAACTGTATTAAATGAGTCTATACATTAGGACAGAGACAAAATCCATAACTCACCACATCATCGTCATTCATGTCATTGGCCGACAGCATCCACATTTGGACCGTGTTGGAGTCCAGAGCAGGTTTCTCTGCTAAAACCACACATGTTGGCGAATTGAACAAACTTGTTTTGTCGGAGTCGTCAACATTTTTATAACAATAACTTTATGCGTACAAAATTCTATGTCCACAAAGATCATAACCATCATAACTTTCATTTGTGCAACATACAAGTATGTTGGGCTACAATCCTCATTTTAGTATGAATCTGACCATCTCTGTAGATTATCCCAATATATGCACTGTTTCATCTAATCTGCATCCAACAATATGATATGACGTGTTTTTCAGTCATTATGACCATTATGAGGCAGATTAATGACTTGATTGATTTATGACCAGTGGTTTGAGAGCTGACTTCTTGGATGCAATGGGTTTATAAACCTACCTGGTTTGGGTGTCTTTTTCCCAAATGACAGTTTAATCTGGCTGGATGATCCCACCTCAAAGTTTGGTTTGGAGCCAGAGATACGAACACGAGATAGAGTGTTTCCTTGATAACCAGTGGCCGTCCTGAGGGAGCTCAACGCCTCAGGACTCATTTCTGCTTTACTGACCTGTATGGGGAGGAAGCAAAGGGCAACTTTATCCAGATGTTTCATCCCTATTCATGCCAGATTTATTCTATGTGGTTGATGACTGGATTCAATTTCTCATACTAACTTATCTCACCTTGGTAAATGCAACATTTACCTCTATGTGTCAGGAGGGATTTTAATTGCATTTAACATGTGAACTGTAAACAAATGCTCACATACAGAGACACACAGAGACATGTTTTAGGGTTTTACGTTCCTTGTAAAGTAACCTGCTCACTCACCTCAGTCAGAGACATGAAACCTGACAACTTAAGGGTAGACATCAGCTTCTCAGCAGTCTTCACACTCTGCGCCTGAGCTCCTGCAGAATATTCAACTTGTAAAACAGCAACTTTACCAAGCATCACAGTGAACTTGTGGAGACAAACACCTGACACATGGAATGCATTATATATAAAATCATCAAGAAATTCAAACTTAGTTTTTATTTTTTTAAGGAATTATACAAGTGTTAAACACCATTCCCTATAGTAATTTTAGTGCACTTTTGTTTAGTGTATATCATTTGTTATTTTGAAAGAAAAAAAACATGCCACTACATAAAACTGCTCACAACGTCTTTCAAATGTATTTTTCTTTTACTCTTCGTCATATCTGAGAGATGGCAGCTGAACTTAGCAACACACTATAAGTCTATAGGGACAAAAAGCACCTATGGTGTGAGAAAAAAACAATACATTGTAATTTTATGATGTTTTGTTCCTTTTAAAAAGAACACACTTTCGCCCCGTTTACACGTTTTCAGGTGAAAACGCAAAAATTAAAGTTGCGTTTTGGCTGTCTGTCTACACGAGAACGGCGTTTGCAGTGCTTGAAAACTGAACAATACAGAAACGGGCTCCTGAGTGTAAAAATTTGAAAACAGCCCCGTCTCACAATCCATGTAACCGGTTGCAATCAATCGTTTTCACTCGCTGTAGTACACGTACTTTTTTTTTTATTGCGCCGAGAAAAGTGTCGCTACGCAAGTGCGTGTTTTAGTTCGTCATAAAATCACACCGCCAACTACTGGCCTGATAAGTGTACTACAGCCTTTCTGGTGTCTCCTGCGGTCTCGTTTGCACGGAGATCGTTTTCAAAACGTTGCCGTCTGCACGGTGAACTATTTGAAAACGGCGACTGAAAACGAGACAAAACGTTGTCGTGTAAATGGGGCCTCTTTCTTACCTGTGACTGCCTCATCCAGAAAAAGCTTGCCGCCAGGTTTAAGCACTCTGGCTAATTCTGCTAGAGTGTCCAAACTGTGGATGCAGGAGCTGTCCGCCAGAAGACACGAAAGCACACAGTCAAAGGCGGACGCTGGGTGGGAGGCTTAAGTGTAGAGAGGAGAGGATAATTTGAGCCATTTTTAACAAACGAAACCTATCTAGTGTAATTGGTAAATAGAAAATGAACTTTACATAGCACCTTTCAAGTCTACTGATTCATCCCATTCATCCATATTCCTACACTGATAGCAGACACTACCATTTAAGTTGCCATCTGTTTCACACATATTTGGGGTTAAGTATCATGCCCAAGGACACTTCGACACGATGACTGCAGGGGTCATGGATCAAACTGCCAATCCTCAGAATAGAGGATGGCCACTCCACCTCCCAAGTCCCTTAAAAATTAGGAAGAGTCACTCACACAGCAATAGTCTTTCCATGTTCTCAACTGATACTTTGCCGTCTACACCAACAATGGCACCCAGTTCTTCTGCATGCTGTTTCAGGGCAGCTGGTGCCGAGGGCTGAGTCCACACCAGCAGCACCTTGTCTCCGGCTTTGATACCAAAGTTTGCCATGACTTACCTGAAAAATAAATACACATTTACTAAAGTTGTTAGCTTCCATAAAGGACTTTACATTCAGATGATGTGTTGTTGTGTCGTTAATGGATACGATCCATTCTGACCACAGAAACCGTGAAAAAAAAATCTTTATCACAGTGATCAAATGCATAAATGAAAAGGATTACGCCAATAAATATTTGACACTTCCAAGCAGTGCATTAAAAAAAACATATGAAATTCACTATACACATTTAACACAGGGCTACACTTTCAATGTGTCTGTCAATGATTCTGTGTTTATCTGCCACTTAACACACACACAGTGCACCCCTTCCCCACATTATTAAATAGGCCTACTAATGCTACTACTAATACTAATAATAAAGTTTAAAAAAAACTATGTAATTAGGACCTGAGCACCAAACCAAATGGTACAATATGTATTGTGACAACGTAGTTTGCTAACTGTAATTAGCAAATGCTAATTGCTATTTGCTAATTTGAACAAAAATGCCTCTATTCCTACAAAAGATCGACATTATTAATGTAGTATTATTTTTATTTTTAAGAACCATAACATATACCCCTCTATAAAAGCAAAGAATCTCAGTCCGTCTCTCATACCCATAGTGCTAAACCTTTAATCACACTGACCTCAAACTTAGCAGGTGTGTTCCTGAAGACCCTTTGCAACCCACATTGTGATTGAGGATGGGATTTCATCTGTTACGGACTTCAGTCCAACAATCACAAGTCCCAAATGAGCACTGTAGTACTTAAAGTAAATTTTCATTCGTTCATTTTCTACCGCTTATCCCGTTAGGGGTCGCGGGGGGGCTGAAGCCTATCTCAGCATCTTGGGGCGAAGGCGGGGTACACCCTGGACGAGTCGCCAGTTCATCGCAGGGCTGACATATAGAGACAAACAACCATCCACACTCACATTCACACCTACGGGCAATTTAGAGTGACCAATTAACCTACCCCCAGATTTGCATGTTTTTGAAATGTGGGAGGAAGCCGGAGTACCCGGAGAGAACCCACGCAGACACAGGGAGAACATGCAAACTCCACACAGAAACGTCCTGACCCAGAATCGAACCCAGGACCTTCTTGCTGTGAGGCGACAGTGCTAACCAATGCAACCACTGTGCAAATTTAAATTATATAATTCCGTATATGATGACTAATACTGCCTTGAATAAGACTACAAAGTAAGCTACATATAAGTTGTCCACTGTGTTATGCCCTGCAAAATATTGGTAAAAATATTCCATATTGCATTTATTGACATTGCATAGCCTCATTGTTTACTTCTCAATATCCTTTTTTGTAGGTTTTTAATGGATGAGTCAACTTGAGACAATTGGTTTGAATTTGATTGTCTTCACATAAATCTAGCCCAAGTTCCAGATTGGTGTAATAAATGTTAAATGCATCCCTGCAGGTCATTTTTTGAGGTTTTGGAATCCCCTAATCATAGTTTGACAAAATAGGGGCCCACAACCTGAATCTTGCACAGGGACTCCAAAAGGCTTTATGCGACCCTGACGTCAACGGTTACGTCAACTGTTGGTCACGATTTAAAATGTTGAGTCAGGCTGAAAATGCAATAACGCAGCCAATAAAATGAGTAGCTAACGTTCGCCCTTTACAGTCATCTTTACAATCATCTTTACAATATATTAATTAAATTGATGGTAACAGTATTAACGTGTGAAAATGATTAATAATATAACACACTCGTTAAATTCTTACACGGTCAATATAAATAGAATATTATTTTAGCGTTGGTATGAGAGTAAAAATAAAAACAGGTTAACAGAACTTATTTCAAGTTAGCAGATAAGCCTGTGTGTTGACGCAGTGAGGTGACCAGCACCACTAGCTCTTCTTGAAGCAAACAGCGTCACGCTGAAGACGCCAGTGACTCTCAAGTTCATATAGATGACCACACACCAAGAGTCCGGCATGCGGAGACCCACCACTCTAAACATACTCACGCGTCTGTATGGCTGTTCTCATGAGTTGTAGCGCCTTAACTGGAAAAATAAACTAGCAGTTCAATCGAATGTACTTTCGTTGCCTGATATCTCGGCGGAAGTTCCGAAGTTCAAGATACACAATGTAGGAAATGTGTTTCCGGTTATAATTTTCAAAATAAAACCATGTTAAGACGTTTTGGCTATTCGGTATCGAGTGACAACGTGATGGACTATATATTATTTTGATACAATTAAATCAAAATTAAGTGATTTAAGGACGAAACGACCATGTATTCTTATTTTGTATTTTATTTATTGAAACTTGATACGTTTTAGGCAGCATCGTTGATTAGTTTGTGTTCCATAACTGAGTCGCGTAAAAGTGACGCAACTATATCGTTACGTCACTCTTGATCGGGGACTGTTTATAGAAACGCCTTCATCCGCGCAGCAGCTGAACATGGCGGCGCTGCTGAGAGGACTACGTGCTGGAAGGGCCCTTCGGGGGCTGGGCGGCGGTAAGACAGGACTGCTGTCTTGTTGGTGGTTTAATGTCAATAATGGACCGCTTGGGAAACTGTTCATACAACCTTTATTGTTTGGGTTATTTGTGGCATGAAGCGAAAACAAACCAGTGTCCATGTTAATTTTACGTGCCAAAGTCACTAGTCCCAGAAGGTGATCGTGGAGGACAGTGCTGGAGCAACCCATTAAGAACGAAAGAATAGTGCAGATGTTGATTGATATGGTGCTACGGATTTGTAGACCTCAGCATTTCAATGTGCATTGCATGGCAGACAAGTTTCTGCAGCTGGGCTGGAGGCATTTTCTCTCTGCTTACGCAAACTATAAAAGTGTTTATCCTGAATTAGCTCAGATTCTCCTCTCTGAACGTACCAGTCATGATGGCACTGAATCAAAATTACTGAGTGACGCCGATAAATGATACTAGGATAATCCACGACATTTCATTCTTATTTTAAACTATTAAAAGATTATAATACACACAGCTCTACCAAACTCTTCACCGTCAACTTCTCCCACTAAAACTGGTTGTATCATAATTTGGTGCATAGAATCATGGCCAGTATGGCACATGGCATAGCCTGCTTCGGAAAAAGTGTGGAACTTTAGTATTTACAATACATTTGGTCTGCAGTAAAACAAAATCTGATCTCATTCCAGAAACCATTAAACGCATTACCCTTAGAATGTGCAATATACAGTTTAACTGGATCTCATGGTACCAATTTGATAGTTATACTCTCATTCGTTACAAAATGAACTCGGCATACCAGCATCTGAACGGTCTGTCTTTTTGTGTTGAATATCGGGTGCAGCTCTGTGCCATTGTTGTGGCCAAGATGTTGATGAAAGATAACGATAAGTGGCTAAGTGGAGAAAGAGCCGGTGGCAACATCCTAACATGTTCACAACCAGGTGCAACGTTTAAACTTGCAACAGTTGCCAATGCAGTGAAAGTGAGAATTAAAAAAAAAAAAGCTGAATTTTGCAACCTCTGAAGAGGCTAAAGGCATTCAGTAATTATTCTAGAATATATGAAGAAAAATGTTAAAAACTTGCATTATCACATAAGTCAAATATGTCTTGCTTAAAAACACATTATACACAGCTGGCATTTTAACATTTATTTACGTGTTAATAAATAAATAAATAAACATATAAAACAAAATTCAACAGTGAATCAACGTCATTAATGACTCTGTGCCAGAGTTTGTTTCCTCATTATTAACAATTAACATTGTGTAGAGGTGTTGGGGAATACTTGTAAACCAACTCCAACCAAATATTTTTGCTAAAAATTGTTGCAATTTTGCCTACAATGAATCAAAAAATGCATAATTCATCAATCTAACAACCCTAAAATTCTATTGTTGTAATGGATCTCAATACGGCATAATTAATGTGTAAAGCGGAAAACCATTTAATTAATAGGAATGTTTGATAGATGAGGACTATTTAGAAAGAGAAATAGTATTTGTATAGTATAATTTTGCTCATCATGGGTCTCTGTTGAAGATTGAAATGCAGTCAAACACCTGTGAAGAGACCTGCAAACTGCCAGTAAAAAGGCGCATGTGGCATTTTACATTATTTTATTGGTAGTTAGCTGAAGAATTGTGAACACCATCACCAAGAATTACGAGTTAAAACAAAGTACAAAATTCCACTATATTTGGCAGTGGATGTCTGTGTCTTGTTGAGCTTGAGTTTAATACGTAAAATTTCATCATGGGGTTTGGTTATGTTTGTCCTCGGTCAATTCCTTTGAAAATAATGAATATATTTTCTTCTGCAGCGGTAGCTGCACCAACAGCAACAGTGCCCCAGTGCGTCAGCCGGAGGCAAGGCTTCCGCAGTGCCACAACAAGGCTCCGGGATGGAAACAGTTCTGTCGAACCCCCCTCTTCCTCATCCACCACCTACCATGATCACTACCAGGCTCACTCTGCCAAACAGGACACAGCAGTGGTCTCTGAGGAAGATTCAACATCTGACCCTCAAGCTGGGGAGGCTTCCAGGCCAAACACTAGGTTAGTCAATCAAATAGCATATGCTAAGTGAAACACAGTGCAACTTTCGTAGCACTAACCTGCAATGTTTGTTGAAAAGTCACATTAGTATGAATAAAAAAATTCAATACAACATAGAAATATACACACACAAAAAATAATTTCTTGAACAAGTCTTATGTTGGTAAGACTGTGCACATGCACCTGGTGCTGCAACTTTCTGCTGGTCATGTCATGTTGATAAGAAACTACACTCTTACAACTGGGGAAAGACATCAGTTTTCAGAATTTGTGGAATGCTGAAGTTCAAACAGTTACCTATTAATGCAAGAGAGTCATTCTTTACCTGGTCTCATGTCATATTCTCTCTGCTTTCTGTATGCTGCAATGTGCCTTGTATGTGTCTGTGCTAAGTTACCAGGACCAGGGCAGCGAGCAGGGTGAGGAGTACGAAACAGAGGAGCAGCTTCAAGCCCGAATCCTAACTGCCGCCCTGGAGTTTGTCCCGCTGCATGGTTGGTCACTGGAAGCCATTGCAGCCGGCACTGAGGTGAGAAGTGGTTCATCTTTAGAGCAAACAGAGCTAAGTCAGAGCATACAATTTACAATCTCCTGCTCCTCTTCATGAGGCACTTGATGGGTCACAGATCAAAGTCCAACTTTTTGTATGGCTCAAAATTGATATTGCCCAGACTGAATTTAATTGGGATTTCATTAGCTTAAGATGGCAGCCACAGAATCCTCTCCCCTCCTCATATCATGTAACCTCTTTTTTTACAGTGCTGTGAAAAGTATTTTCTCAGTTCCCGATTTTTTCTGTTTTTGAATATTTGTATCACTGAAAAGTAAAATGCAGTTTTTAAAAGATGATTTCATTTATTGAAGAAAAAAGCTATTCAACTCTACCTGGTGAAAAGGAATTGCCCTCTCTGTCTCTATTTATAGACATTTTAGTTTTCTGTATATTTATGCCCAAGTCCACTAACCATGCCTAACCATGATCACTGCCAGACATGTTCACTCTAAATATCACTTAAACAGAACCCATCTGTTGGCTAAAAGGTCTCAAAACCAGCACATGATGCCACGACCTAAAGAAATAGAAGAACAGATGTTAAACAAAATGTAGCAGTTTGGGAACGAGTTACAAAGCTGTGTCTAAGGCTCTGAGGTTCTGTCGAACCACAGCAAAAGTCATCCACTACAAAATGGAGAACATGTTGAACAGTGGTAAGCCCTCTCAGGTGTTGCTAGCCTTCCATGTTTCCTCTAAGCGAACTTCAAAAACTCACCCATGAGGTCACAAAGAACCCAGAGGAACATCTAAAGAACTGCACTTGATTCAGTGAAGGTTGATTAATGTTCATGTAGTGTTCAATAAGAAAGGCACTTGGCAAAAATGGCATCACGGGAGAGTCGTGAGGCACAAACCACTGTTATAAGAAAATAAAGGTTTGTCTCACATTTAAGAAGAAGCGTCTTGAAGACTCCCCCAAGGGTGTTGGGATAATATTCTGTGGCATGATGAGTTTATGATAGGTTTTTTGGAAGACATGGGCCCAGTTCGATCTGGTATACATTTAACAGTGTTTGACAATGAGAGCATCATACTGTCAGGTAGACACAGTGATGGTAGTGTGATGGTCTGGTCTTGCTATGCTGCTCCAGGACCATGCATTCCGCTCTTTACCAGAAAGTCCTGAAGGAGAATGTTACCCAACAGTTTGTGACCTAAAGTTCAGTTGAATTACGCAGAGGAACAATAATGCAAAAAACAAGCAGTCCACCTCTCTTTGGAAAAAAGAAATAAAATCAAATGTTATGGTGTGGCTTTATCAAAGGCCTGACTGGAATCTGATTGAGATGCTGTGGCAAGATCTTAAACGGACAGTTTATGATCGAAAACCCTCCTGTTTGAGCTAAATCAAAACGTTTCTGTAAAGTACAGATGGCCCAAATTCACATCCACAGCAATTTCAAAGACTTATTGCAAGATAATAATACCAAATGTTTAATTGCAGTCATTGCAGGGTGGCCCACCCAGTCAATAGGTTTTTGAGGGGGGCAGGCCCTAATTACCCTGCATATATTGCAGTGTTGCGTTTGTATATTGTTGTTGCATTGTGTATTGTTGGTGTGTTGGTACCAGACACTGGGCCTGTCCTCTGCATCCACTGGTATGTTCCCCAACGGAGCTGGAGACTTGGTCCTACACTTTATCACCCAGTGCAACTCACAGCTGATAGAGATTCTGACCGAACAACACAAGCAGGTCCAGCTTGGCCAGGCCGAGTATGTACACACACACACACACACACACACACACACCTTTGTAGTACGGTTTAGTTCGGTTCGGTACGGCACATATAGGAACAATAAGCACTTTACAGGCATGAGTTTTTGTCTGGTGACCGGACCATTACCTGGTGGGCGGGGTAGCCTGAACGCACAAGCTGTATAAGTAGCATGACATCATAGAAACGTGATACAGTATATCCTGACGAAAAAACTGTAACAACAAACAAAGGAAACAATGGAGGACATCCAGCTTTTTTTTTTGTTGTTGTTGTTTCTTGTCAGCATGTGGCTGTTTATCACACAAAGTAGGCAGTAGACTGTTTGAGGAAAGGCTTCAAGCTGGGAGGAGAAAGACTGCCTCACCGTCGCAGGGAAATGACGATTCTGTTGACAAATCGGTGGTCTGCAGTGGGTCTAGCCCCCCTCTTTATGGTATGGTGTAGCTCTGGTTGTTACCCCAAGCAAAGGGTGACGAAACTGGCATGGTACAATTCACTATTTAATGGTACCATTTCCACCAAGCAGTAATGAACCGTACTGCTTGGTGGAAATGGGGCTTAAATGCTGAAACCCAACCCTTACCCTGACCCGAAACCAAGTCAAACCCTAAAACAGCCCATTATGTACTCACTTTCGAAACATGTTCTCACATGTTGGTTAAATGTCTTTTTAAAAGTTCCTGCTTGTGTGACGAGTACAAGAACACAGCACACACACACCCCCACATTGTTTTTTTAATGATAAAATGTGAATTGGGTTACATTTTTACAGTCTAATCTCAGGTGTTAGACATATACAGTTTTCCTTTTTTTTGCAGACCAAAGAAGACTGCTGACTTTTTAAGAGATGCTGTAGAGACTAGACTGAGGATGTACATCCCCTACATAGAATCATGGCCGCAGGTACAGTGAGAATAATGAGCAACAGCTCAGTAACAGTCGATATGTGTTTTCTTTACCAACAGCATCATTGTGGTGTGTGTGTGTGTTTGTGTTCTCAGGGGATGAGCATCCTGCTCCTTCCTCACAACATCCCAGACAGCCTGAAGCACCTGTCCTCCATGGTGGACGACATTTGGTATTATGCTGGAGACAGATCCACAGACGTGAGTAGATCCTATCACCCTTGATCCCGTTCTGCTGCTGCATAAACCTTCCTGACCCTTTTATCATCACCACCCACACAATATTATACATCTCAGCTTACCCCTCTCCCTGATTACACCATGGCCTTAGAAACATCTTGTTACCAATAAGCTTATAATTCCCCTTTAAGAATATTTTATATCTCCACTAAAAGGTTCAATCATTGTTCTTCTCCCAGCAATCATTTTATATTAGGCTGCAAGTAACCAGAGAAAACAGCAAAGTCCTCACTACATTAGCCAGAAAAAGTTTAAAAGTCACAGTAATTTTCCATCCCATTCTCCCTTTGGTAAAAGAGCCATGGTTTCAGGGAAACGTTTCCATATTGATGGACATTTATAGTCACCTCAGCCTCACTATTATCTTACATTAGGTCACTTCATCATTGATTAACTCGCACCTGATTTGTGCTTTCTTTACAGCCTGACGGTCATAACGAACTGCTATACTTTAATCAAAAAACTAATCCTGTGTTCCAGTCTGTTCTTAGGTAGGAAAATGTGATATAATGAGCTGTCACAGATATTTTACACAGCGCAATCTCACAAACTAAGCTTGACTGTAGAACATAATTAATTCTATGAAACATACATGCTCTCGGAAGGATATAATTTTGGTAGCATGTGTTAGAGTAGCCTGGATAATAATGTCCCTTCTGCGAGTGTTGTAGCGGCTTTAATTTTATTGATTAAAAAGCAGCAATCCAAAATAGAAGTTTGTTAGTAGCCTCAGACATTCGAAATTTGTTTTTTTGTTTGTTGGTATAGTCTTCATCAGAGTACTATGAAGGCTCCATACATTATATGGCACATTAAAAAGATTAAGTGAATTCCCTGTCCTGCAACTTGAACTCCAACTTTTAAGAGGCAACATTTAAAATGATGTGATGTTGTGACAGTAGATGGCATTTCATCAGATGTGAGATGATACGTCTGTCCTGACTCTGACACATCTGTAGTCATCAGTCATGCGAAATTAGGATATTTTTGAACTTCTATCTAAAATCTAAGGAATCCAAAAGGGACTTCAGGCGCTGACTCCAGTACTTTAACTATTTACAACTCTTCTGTCTTATGACTCAATGCAATGTTTTTAATTTATATTGTTTGTTTTTTGTGATTCTTTGTTTTTATGCTTTTCTTCCCTTATTTTTGTAGCCGTTTCATTGTGTTTATTCTCATGTTAGCTACCTTTACATACCAGTTGTATGTACTTTAAAGTAAGACTTGTTGAGTTTGAATTGACTTGCCTCTTTCAGAAGTTTCTCATTTTAACTTTCCTTACCACCCCTTTCTTTTGTAGATGAACTGGTACACCAAACGGGCAGCGCTGACGGGCATCTATAACACCACAGAGTTGGTGATGCTTCAGGATACCTCTCCAGACTTCCAGGACACCTGGAATTTTCTTGAAAATCGCATACACGATGTAGTCAACATGGCCACCACTGCTAAACAGGTAGAATGCATGGCATAGCATTAAGAGTAAAACAAAGCGGTGACGGATGAAGCACAATCATTGAGGAGTTGGTCTGAGTTCTTGAATACGCTTTTGATACTCACGTGGGAATCCCCACCTCTCTACTTTACTAAACATTACCTGTCATGTACTTCCTTATTGTAAGATTTTGCACCCATTTGTTGTGTAGGTGCAGTCGACAGGTGAAGCAGTGGTACAGGGGCTACTTGGAGCTGCTATTACAGTAAGTTTTACTTTATGTTCATCAGTTCTAATCACTCTTCTTCCCTCCTATGCTGTTATTCTGAAATGTAACAATGAAGATATTAAAGGTGCAGTTTGTATCATATGACTATAATTTTTTTTAGCAAATTCCATATTATATAATCATATTAAACTAACAACACAATGTGAAGAAGCACCAGTGTTGACTTCTGTCAAAGACATCTGTGTATTGTGCTGCATATATCTACTCAAGTTATCATGCTAACGGGATCCGGTCTTGTAGTACCACTTTTTACCTCTAGGTGCAACACTCTGATAGCCCACCTCTGGGGCTGTGCATTTTACAACATTTTTATCATGTGAAGACATTTAGATAATGAGATATACTGGTAGAGATGTTTCTGATGTCGGTCTTTCGTTTTACAGCTTAAAAACCTCACAGGAATCAACCAGAGGCGATGATGTAAAACAACTCTCTCCCACATATGACATGACCTGATCCTGACAGTCTGGCTGTTCAACTCAATCAGAGCTATGTATGTTTTGTCACAGGTCACTGGTTTCTCTTTGTGTTTGCCTGCATGACCAGTGGCTTTTTCATTGTCTTGTTTCATTTCACCATTTAAGATAGCCGTCTCGAGCTCAGAGAACTTACGAAAGGACACAGATCTGTAAGTCTGTTGTTGGACTGCAATAAAAAATTTAAAATGTATATTTGACAAGTTTTTCTTGTTTTTCATCATGTAATTAAAATGAGACCAGTCTTCTACTGCAAAGGTTGAATTCAAGCAATCACAACTTCAAGAGTAGAGTTTTGCAGTTTAAAGTCATTGTTACCGAGCAGGGGCTGGCTCAAATAATGGCAGTGGC
>KV751413.1:230995-258706 GCA_001698575.1 Mola mola
CCTGTTTCTGGCGGCTGCCAAGGTACAAGACGCAGCTGTTATTGACTTGCCGCCGCAGGTATGGCATTATAAGTTTGAAGTCTTTAGTCTTAAAAGGTTGACATTATTGTTCAACACTCGAGTTTCACGGAAGTCAAGTATATTTCTTTTTGTTGCCGAGGGAAATGACATAACCTACACGCTTATGCTTACTATATGTATTATTTATACTATGCAAAGGCCAAAAGATGTATACATAATGTGCATATAATCTTGATTTTTATTCTCCATTATGTTTTTACTATTTTTAGACTACTGTATTGTGAACTTTTCCCAGTGTGTGATTTAAAAAGTGTAAAAAGTATCTTGTGTGACTAAAATATTTTTTTAAAAAAAATAAAGATTTCAATAGTGTCACTTAGTTTTGAAAAAAATATTGTGGCAATAAGCTTCTTTATCACTGAGACTGTAACTTACGCGCACACAAACCTCATAATTTCACATCATATATAAAAAATAAAAAATAAAAACAAAAGCTTTTAATTTGAAACGCCGCAAATGACCCGGATATTAATAGAAAAGACTCGCCCCTTGTCTCAGTGCGACCAATCGGTATTCGGTCCTTGCGCCCTCTGGCCAACCAGTGGTGGTAAATAATTCCGGAGAGGGTCTTCGAACCACAGAAGCGATTGTGTTTGGACAATTTTACGTCGTTTCTGTTTGTTCAACTGTAATAATGCCGTATGCTAATCAGCCAACAGTGAAGATCACAGAACTAACCGACGAAAATGTCAAGTTCGTGATTGAAAATACCGATTTAGCGTGAGTAACTGTTATTTACCCATTGTGTGCAGTCAAAGAGAGCGTGTAAGTCAGCCATTGTTACCCGGGAGTCAAAACTGACATTATGACGCCTCACTGAAATAACTGCACCTTGCTCTGAAATTATATCCTAATTTTGTTTGTGGCTTTGCATCTCTTGAACCAACGTGTGTATGTATGCCTAGTCAGTAACAGGAAATGTTAATTGAGTACAATTTTTTTTTTTTTTTTTTTTTTAAACATTCGTTTTCCTTTTCAGGGTTGCCAATTCTATCCGACGTGTCTTCATGTCAGAAGTTGCCACAATAGGTATAGTAGTTTACTTGGGACCATTGTAACTCTTGAGTCTTCCATGGTTATCTGAATGTAGATAAAATAGGATTATTATTATTAGATTACTCATCCTACAGGGGAACTTCCACATCACAGCAGCTCCAGTACACAGGAACAGGAAAATAGCAATAAGACTATAGTATAAAATGAACTATGAATTGTTAATACATATAGATATAAAATGTCTTTTTACTTGAATAATTACAGTGGTGTGTATAGAAGAGAGGCGAGCACTGATATTACGCATGTTATAAGATTATATTGTCCTATTAATACTAATGATTTTAATTTTGGTAGAAAGAAAATGCATTTCCTACAATAATGTAAGTGGATCCTGAAATAAAACTGCTAAAAACATTTGCCGAATCGCAGAAATGTGAAATGGGGATCCCTCAAAGTTATTAGCTAAAATGTAAGTTAACATATAAGAATGGAAGCATTTTGTCTGAACTGCAATATTCTTAAAAAGCTAAAGGGTGAAATCCATTCCATCCATCCCTGTTCAGAAAGCTAGAGGCTAAACTTGAATATATGAGGGAAAGGAAAGATCAAAATTATTGACTGAAAACTGAAAGAAGTGCAGACAGATGAGAGAGAAAGAGACAAACTGGAGAGAAGGACAGAGGGTGAAAACATGTACAATATTTGTTAAAATGTGAACAAAGCAGTTCACAGGTCACTGCAGCACCATAGAATACAAACTCAAGGGAGAGGTAAGAATATTCAAAATAAAAGGTGTTAAATGGGCCCTTGCACCCTCATGACTGTTGTTCCATAAGGTGACCGTGGCCCCTACGCATGGCCACAATGGAGAAAAGCCACTGAAGGCAGCCCCTGAACATTCCAGCATTTTGAAAAACTTGAATGAAAATTTAATTCCAAAACCTACCCTTGTTGTCTTTGGAGGACTAGGTGTTTAAGCCCAGATTAGACCTTGATTTTAATTCTAGGGAATGTTAATGTTGCGTTTCTTTAGGTTGCCTTTTATTTCCAGGAGAGAGAGAGAGAGAGAGAGTGATGTAGAAAGTCAGCAGTCAAGATTTACTGGAATAAGCAGAATTAAACTGAATATCTTTACCTTATCCTGCGTGAGTTATAGATTTTCATCTGCAGTGACAGTTATTTATACTACAAAACTTCACAATTTCATTAAGTTATGTCTGATACCTTTAATGTTATATAAATTACCCATCATGAAGGAAATTCACAGGATGCAGCAGTGCCATTGAAGACAAAATCAGGGGGAAACAAATTAATGAGAATATAACATAAAATAGGATTTTAAAATTCCATTTCTAAATAAACATCGGTCTTTGTCCCTGATTGAGTATGTTTTTGTTCATAAGAACCACTCAGCTCGCTGGAGATAAAAGATAAATAACTGAATAAACCTAAATAACGGGATTCAAACTTGCACAACCATGGAGAAATGCACCACTACACCCACATTGTGTAAGTGGTAGGTGTCACATTTGACAACCAGTCCGTATTTCTGTAGTACACTAATTTTTTGTCAGAAATGTTTGTGACAAATGAGGTATAACAGAGCAGACCGCATCAGCAACATGATAGCTTTGGGAAATGTTTTCTGTAGGGCAATATCTTCTACAGTAATATGTCACAAAATCTGAAGGACTAACTCAATCCAGTTGATTTGTTTGCAGCAATTGACTGGATCCAGATTGATGCCAATTCGTCAGTACTGCACGATGAGTTTGTTGCACACAGAGTCGGTAAGTAACTACAGTGGACATGTTCAGCTTTCAATGCCGCTGGATTTGATGATTGTTTGTTGCGGTCTGATCTGTACCTGTGCTGATGTTTCCTGTTGTCAGGTCTCATACCACTCACCAGTGATGACATTGTGGACAAAATGCAGTACTCTAGGGTCAGTATACTTCTGTGTCAGTCATCTGGGATGGTGCTGCAGTTAAGAGTTAGAATGTGCCTTTCACCTTTCTAACTGTGATCCTGCTGCAGGACTGCACCTGTGACGACTTTTGTCTAGAGTGTTCCGTTGAGTTGACACTGGATGTCCGATGCACTGAAGACCAGACACGTCACGTCACCTCACGTGACCTTTTGTCCAACAATCCCAGAGTGATCCCGGTGAGTCTTTCTTCTGTTTATTGGATGGGCGAGCTTGTAAGCAAAAGTTGACCGTCCTTTCATTTGCAGGTGACCTCGAGAAGTCGAGACAATGATCCCAATGACTATGTTGAACAAGATGGTAAGATTAAAGCCTTCTTGAAGTTTAGACACACTCCTTTGTGAACCGTATTATTATCACACATCTGTCTTAATTCCACATTTTAAACATCGTTTTTGTTTTTATCTACTCCATATTCTGACTTACTCACACAACACAAGATATTTTGCTGGTGAAACTTCGCAAAGGTCAGGAACTCCGGCTCAGGGCGTACGCCAAAAAAGGCTTTGGTAAGGAGCACGCCAAGTGGAACCCAACGGCGGGAGTGTCGTTTGAGTATGACCCAGACAACGCCCTGCGGCACACAGTCTACCCGCGTCCTGAGGAGTGGTATGTTTTCGTACTATCATTAAGAACGATTAATGGTAAATGTCTAATACTGAACATTGATTTGATGAATTGGCATATTGTGGCACTCAGGCCAAAGAGTGAATACTCAGAGATCGAGGAGGATGAAGTTCAGGCCCCCTACGACCCCACTGGAAAGCCTGAAAGGTGAGGAAAGAATCAAATCAATTAAAGTATACAAATCTATAGTCGTTACCCTTTTTTATCACAAGTATTTCTCTGCTTTGAATTGGTGTATAATCTGCTAAAAACTGAGAATGAGTCAAAAGTTCAACACATTTTTCCTGCACAGGTTCTATTATAATGTGGAGTCCTGTGGCTCTCTGCGGCCAGAGACCATCGTCATGTCAGCGCTGGCCGTCCTCAAGAAGAAGCTGAGCGACCTACAGACTCAGCTGAGCCACGAGATCCAGAGCGACGTCCTCACCATTAACTGAGGGCCACCGCCTGACACAGGAGGCCCTGCATTTACAAATGCTTAGGAGGAGAAGTGCTCAGGACACGTGGCGCACATCCAGATGTTGTTTATGGAATTGGATGTATTGTCCCCGTATACCTTGGACCACCTGGAATCTGTGTCTGTTTTCCAAGACCAGTCAGTGATTTATGAGAGTACTCCTTTGGCTCAGAGTTGTAAAACAAAATGTTTTACAAATCATCGCTCATTATTTTCATCAATATTATTGTGAGACTCCCCATGTACAAAATTAAAAATCGCTTGAAGTTGATTCTTGTTTACCTGGACTTGGATTGTTAAAATAGTTCCAGCAGCTGCACTCATTGTAGCATAACGCATATGGGCTGAAGCATTCAAAGCAAGGTGAGAGTTTGTTGCTTTTTGATACCATCTGTTTTCAGAAATGTATGTCCTTTTATTGAGCATTTCTTTGTTGTAGTATCTCAGATTTAAATTTTACTTTCGGTGAAATTTTTCTGTTATCGGCTGAACTTGTGAAATGCTGAAAAAAAAAAAAAAAATACAGATGAAAATAAACTCAGGACATCATTAATCATCAATCAAACATTTTGCAGTAGTAAATTGTGTTTGTTTATGGTAAATTTCTATAAATAAATATGCAAGGACCTGGGTAAATAAATCAGGGGTTGTGTCAAGTCAGAGACAGCCAGATAAATACCAGAAGTTAATATAGTTTCAAAGCTCACATTGCAGTGACCCACAGGTTTGAAATATCCCAACAGTGCAAAAACAAACCACAGCATAGTTTTATAGTTTCCCTCAGAAATTTGGGCCTTGTGCAGGTAAACAACTCCCAAGGCTGTCTGTTATGAATCAAGAATTTAATGAGGCCTGAGCCTAAGGTGCTGCTTTCATGCGTCCGGTTCAATAACATTAAACAAAATAATCAAGTCCAACAATAGATAAAAACAAAGGCGCTGCTTTTCAAGAAGTAAGGTTAATTAAGTTTTCATTTCACTTTCACAAATTGGTGAATAGAGATCTAAATCTCCACGGTAAATTCTGCTCTCAAGTTTGTTTTTTGGCAGACAGCTGTTACATTAGTGCTAAAGTTCACCAAGAAATTCAGTCAGCTCCCCTCATTGCAATTGAATGTCCTAGACAAAAAAAAAAAAAACAGTAGGACCTGGGAACTTGTTAAGTGATTAAAATCATTCCAAGCAGCTCACCCAGCAATTACCTTGAAAAGACTTGATTTTACACACTAAAAGGTAAAAGTGTCAAGCTGCACCCTGTCTGAAGCTATTCTGTTTCTTTCAATGTCCCCTTTTTCAGCTGCTTACTTGCTATAAAGCTCCAGGAGTATTTTGGGGATGAAGAAACACCAGACTTCCCAACAGCACGGGGGGGACTAAATAATGACTGAATTTCATTGTGGTTAACAAGTAATGTCAATAGATTAGGTACACTGATCTATAGACATCGTCCATTCCATAATCGTAAGTGATTTTAGCCTACTATTTCCTGCAAATATATGGTTTATGTCTGTTAAACTGGTTTTTGACTCTTTGTCCTAATATAAAAAAATAAGACAAACACAACTTTCTGTTGTGTTTGTGTTGTCTTTGCCCTAGTAACAGCCTGGTAAAAATGCTGTAATCACACCTCTGAATAACAAAGGTTCCTGACCGAACTGTAGGCGGTGTGGTTGAAATGACCTCATCATAGGTTTCTCAAGACTTAGATGAACAGAGTGATGTCTAATTTGTGTGGACTAAGTTAAAAAAAAACAAACAAGAAGTGCCCTCGAGATTGACATGCAAATCAAGTTTTTTGGGGAAATGCTGAAGCATTTTAAAATGGGCTCTTACGGGGTGGCTGATCAGCCTTCCTGTACTCTGTAGCCCTGGTGGTATGTGTGTTTGCTATCACATTACAGACACCCAAGCTATTTTCTTCATTTTTTAGTGAAACTCGTGAAAACAGATTGAAAATTGTGGAATCTGAAGTGGTTTAAAAAGCAGATTTTTAGTTTTTTTCAGCCAACAGTCACTCTATAGGGATGATATCCCCCACTTTACCACACATAATACATACCCATTCTAATGTCTGAAATGTACTGAAAGTTACCCAAAAAGCAAACTGTGATTTTATAAAAACCACACTAGTTATTGCATAAAACATTTAGGTCAGCAAAGTCCCAAGTCTTGTGACCTGTTTAAACTTTGGAATATGTTTCAGTGGTAAGCTATGATGAAACAACATGGCCTCAAAGTGGAGGAAGGTTGAGCTCCGATCATAAGTATTTCTTATTGTTTCTTAGGACACAAATTGTTTGACAGTTTTTGAGAATTGTAGTCGGCATAGTTACACGAATTGCCACCAAAAATAATAGCACACTTCTTTTTGCATATGGGCTGGCAACGCTGAGGAGGAGCAGCATTCCAACGAAATAGCTGGAATAAGAATAAGCAGAGGAATAATGAGTAAAGCAAATAATTAGTGTGCAAATGAGAGTGTCAACATAGCCAAAGACAGGTTATTATTATCCACACAAAGTATACATATCTTGATATCAGAGTGTGAGGATTAACAGGCCCAAAGAAAGAATGTGATAAGATGATTAGGTGTTCTCCTCTTTTCCTCATCGTCAGTCAATGGTATTTGACAATATGACAATGGTATTTGAGATGAGAATATAGAATATCACAACAGCGGAATGGAACGTTAATAACCTGCATGCTTCAGCTTACACATTGACACTGTTGTTATTATGCTGTTGTTTGTGAGTCAGATTTCTTATTTGACATAGTTGTCAGTTGTGTCTAAGCAGCTTATCTCTCATAGAGATTGTCCTTTAAGTTTATTGTTATAGATGAAGCAATGACCCACTTACAGAGGGCAGGGTCTAAATCCTGTCTGTATTTTTTTAGAGAACATTGTTTCTCCTTTTTTCAGCCTCTGGCTGCAGTATTTCTCAGAAAGGATTTCCAAGAAATCTATGGCAGTGGTTTAGTTTAGCTGTGCCTGCTGATGGGCCCTTCTCTGTCCGTGGCCACCTACTTTAAAGACCTGACAATCATCATCGGTAGTTATCCTCATCACTGACGTCATGTCCTCCTAGCACAGTCAACCTCACTAATGAACACAACATATCTGAGGGAAATCCTTTTCAATTGTACTGTATGAATTTGTGAACCAAAAGTCAGTGAACACTGCTCTGTATGTCAAGTTAAAGGAGAAATCTGGTATTTTTTCAAGACCTATCTCTTGAACTTCGAGCATCTAGAACTTCATAAAATACTTTTGTCGATTAGATTGACAAAGCTATACAATGCAAAGGACAGGGCATTATGGGAAGTCCGAAATACAGATATTTTTTTGGCCATTAACAATGCTCAAAATGTTGTTGCAAGTATTTTGTAACATGGAGTGGAACACCTGTATGTTTTTGCCTCGATAACTTAAAAAGTCTAAATGAAATTAATGTTTCTTCTTACTGTTGCTGACAGAGCTCCTCAGACATGTTCAGTCAGTTGCACTGAGCACTGTTTTCCATTGCTCTCTGATGTTTATGAGAAACAAAGTCTAATTGTAATAAATCTACACCACCAATTTGTTTCTCTTTTGTAAACATCAGAGAGGAGCAGAATACAGTAAAGGGGCACTGAGGTCTAAGGCAGGTCATAATAGATAAACCAGTCTTGTCAACAGAGAGATACAAGGACATGGGAAGTAAGGGTCCTGCTGCAGTACAACCCCCATTGGATAAGACAAATATCACAGCAGTATTCTCTGCAAAATTCAAATCAACCATCACCACCAAAGTAGAGAAAGCATATTGCAATGAGGCATGTCTGTCCGTACATATCCATAATTCAAAAACAGTACCCTTTTAAATGGAAATTTAGGTCTCTACAAGAGTGAGTGAGTGTTGTAGGGAACGTGAGCACAGGGATTTTGGATGGAGGCGGGGGAGCAGCTGTTTTTAAAAGCTGGAGTTTCACCTTACCTTGACCAGGTCTTCTACGAAGAAAACATCAGGAACCTAACCCTGTGACCTGCAGTAGGGCTTAATGTTGCAGAAATGAAACTTAATATTCTGATTCTATTAATATTCCTCCTTTTCTTCTTGGGAATCTGTGTCTCGTTCAAACAAGTATGACTGAATTACTCCAATGATAAAGGTTGCATCTGTGCAGTGTATCTTGTTCTTTTAAAGATAATTCTGATCTGGTCCTCTTGTTCTTGAGTGTTGCCAGTGGTGTGCACCTTGTTGTAAATTGTTCTAGACTAGGTTAAATGTCAGAGGATGACAGAGGTAGTAGGATCCAGTTTGCTCCAGCTGCAAGTGAGGAGCAGAGCTTTACATGTTTAATCAATGGCTGGAGCAGGACTTTAAGGTGAAAAATGTGAGAAACATTAACATCGAGTCCATATTACATTGCCTGCATTGAACTTCTGAGTTCACTGTCATGACCTGTGGAACTTGCCTAATGTCTTTGAAAGTTGATTTTATTTTTCTCTTTTTTTAATTATTCCACGTTTCGTTCTTTGCTAAATGCTTGTTTAATAACACATTTTTTGCCTAGGGTTAGGGTTTATTCTGCAAACTGAAGTTCAACTTTAAAGTGAAATGAATCTGAAATTTACCAATATTTATTGCCCCAAATTCTTTGACCATAGAAATAGTACGTGCCCTTGGTCACGTGGTACTGTCGTTGACGCGGAAATGAAAGTTCAGTAGCGACTGCGGCGGAACACAGCTGAAAAGGTACGGGAACGATTACATTAAAGACTTTCTTGTTCCTGTTTAAATAGGTATACGGTGTTCTGACATGGACCCCGTGACTTACAATGCCGCTTCAGTTAATGTCAGATAATGATAACAGATTTTATCGTCATGTCCTCCTGTAAAATCCCCCTGCGAAGATTGCTCGCTAACAGTTAGCTTCCTGCGGGTAAAGGTAGCGAGAATTGGCCACATCGGACTAAACAGAGCCAGGCTTCGCCTTCAAAACAAAAGTGTAAAATATTGCCCTTACAGTGGGAAAGTGCCTGTTATGCTGTTTATACCGTTGTAGAAACCTACGTACCTTATTGGGATTTTTGGTAAACCTAATTCAGTATATAATTATTGTATTTTAACGCAGGTATGTTTGCTAGTGTAGATATAATTTGAAAGAAATGACCGGAAGTCAAGGTTTCTTAGCGTGACTTCACAGTGATGCATAGAAATGCTCTGATCATCTTCCGTGTTTGTGTTTTGTGCGCAGCAGCCAAGAGTATTTAAATTGCGGCTGACAGTGCTCAGCAAGAACATTTAAATCTTCTTTAGTCTACATGAAGTGTAGCCATTATCCACTAAGTAATGGATTTGGCTAACTCTGCCTAGCCGGCTAGTTCATTTCAAGAGGTCGACCGAAGATGCTTTGCGCTTTGTTGTCACTGCCTTGAGCCGTTTTCCTTCACCCCGGAGCCGTACCTCAGGTGATCATTTGGTTAATACAGCACTTGATAGTTCGCATTCATTAGTGTCAGGTCACATCTGGCCATACAGCACTGGGTTTGACTAATGTCACGCCGAGATGTCCAACAACATTCGCCTTGGTGCTGCAGTTGTGTTAAACTGCTAACAGGATTTGGGGGTGGGGTCATCTTCTCAAACCAGTTATAGGTTTCTATATAATTAGGATCTTTTATTGATATACAAAGTACTGATCATTCTTAACAATGGCTCCAGACTAGGGGTCAGTTTTTTAAAAAGTGCCCTTGCAGTTCCCATTGAATTTAATCCAGCAGGCTACATCTGTCTTTGCTCAAGGTGATGATGGCTCTTGGCACTTACTGTGTTTGATTAAGGAGTGGGGGAGTCTCTGTCTTTAGGAAAAAAAAAAAATAGGTTTGCCAGTTTGCTAAATATATCAGTTTTATTTTTTACGCATTCTTCCAATGTTTAATGTAGTGACACCGTGTTGTAATACTCGTGTGTGTCTGTGTGTTTCAGAGCTGTGAGGTCATGGCAACTGCCAGCTTGAACAGACCTGGCAGTGCTCAGACCACTGAGAAGTCCCAGTTGATCTTGAAAGGTAACAGTCTGATATTTTGTCATCTCAATGACCAACTGGGGTATACTAATACAAATAATGTTCGTTTGGTAGGTGCTTTTAAAATGACAACAATGCAGGAGACTTTTCCAGTACAGCAGCATTATAAACAAATGTTTTTAGTTCTTCTCAGAAATTCTCTTAAACCGAGAAAAAGAAGACCTCACACAGACCTCCATAATGATTAAAGGAAACTTAAACAGAGAACATTCAAAAGCAAACAACTATGGCGCTTTAAATATTTTGTTTCCTGCATGGCATTGAAGGGATCTTCCCTAATTTTAAGATTGCACTTACAATCCTCTGACATTCCCTTGCCTGATGACAGTAGCATCAGGCGAAAGAAGCTTTTCAAACTTGAAGCTGATGGGGGGCCAAAAAAAAAAAAAAAAAATCATACACCTGAATATCGTAGGACAGCTTAGGTTGGCTCGCCCATTGTCATTTGAGAAAGATATAGAATCCAGGCATTATTATTAAGATTTTATTGCTGAGTTTACAGCCATAAAGAAAAGGAAAGTGACTTTCATTGAACTCATGCAAGTCTGAGTCTCTCTGTCACTTAGTCCATCTCATTAGTTAAAACAAGAAAGTGCATGAGTAATTTGACCTAAATGTCATACTGTAAAATAAAGTTTTTGTCAACCTATCATTTCCCTGTAGACACATGTCAAAAAAAAAAAAGAGAAGAGATGACTTATCATGTGTGTAAAGCCATTAGGTTACATTATTGATCTTATGTTGTCTTTTAAAGAAGTGATTAGCTTGAACAGTTTACACGTGCAAGTGATCAGGACCTTCTATGATGGGGCTTTTAACACCCTGCAATGGCCCTGCATTCATTAATGATAGTCAGAATACAATTTTTCTAACCATAGCATTGTTTGTATACAGTTGGGTCCAAAGGTATTTGGGTAGCAACACAGTTTTTGTTACTTTGCCTCTGCTCACCATAACAATGGATTTGAAAAAAAGATGTCATCAAAATGTATTTTAAGATTTAATTCAAGGGGTATCTCAAGAGTATAGCGTTAACCATTTAGGAATTACAGCGACTTTTACACAAAGTCTCCCATTTTGAGAGGCTCAAAAATAATTGGACATACCAACATAATTGTAAATATCAGGATTGGTTTTAATACTTTCATTAAAATTCTTTTCAGCCAATGACTGCTTGAAATCTGGAACACATGTATATCACCAAATGTTGAATTTCCTCCTTTGAGATGCTTGGTCAGGCCTTTACTGTAGCTGCCTTCAGTTGGTGCTTGTTTCTGGGTCTTGCTGTCTTCAGTTTTGTCTTCAGAAGTATGAAAAGCCGCTGTAAGAGGTTGAGGTAAGGTAATCTACTTGTCTACTAGAAAATATCCCATAGTCCTTGAGAATCTCTTGAGATTCTTTCGCAGTATAACTAGGGTCGTTTTCCATCTGCACTGTGAAGTGCCGTTCTATCAGTTTTGCATTGGATGAATGTGAGCAGAAAGTATAGTCCTATAGACCTCAGAATTCATCCTGACACAGCAGTCCCATCATCCATAAACAGCAGTGACACAGTTCCTCTGGCAGCCATATATGCCCATGCCATAACATCGCTTCTACCTGTTTTGACTGTAGTACGTTTCAAATCATGAGCTGTTCCATTTCTTTCCCACTCTTGTCTCTTCCCATCATTCTGGTGCAGGTTCATCATCTGGCCAAACAATCTTATTACAGAACTGGAGAGGCTTTATTGTTTTATTTCTTTTTTTTTTTTTTTTTTTTTAAAGCAAATTCTGATCTGGTCCTCTTGTTCTTGAGTGTTGCCAGTGGTGTGCACCTTGTTGTAAATTGTTCTTTAAGATGTCTGCTGTTGGTAGAACTTGACAAGGAATCATTAACCTTGTTGAGAGTGTGCTTGACTTTGATAAGTGTTAAGAGGTTTTTCTCCCAAAGAAAATAATTCTGCAATCATTCACTTTAGATTTCTTCTGTGGTCTTCCTGGCCTTTTTGATGTTGCTGAGCTTGTCAGTGGATTCCTTCTTTTAAAAATTGTGTTAAACAGTTGATTCAATCACTCTTGATGTTTTAGTTCTCTCTTTGATAAGTTTATGTTGTTTTTAAATCTGATGACAGCCTCTTTCACTTGAATCAACACCTCTTTGGACCTCTTTGGACCTCTTATTGTAAATTCCACTGAACATCCTCCAAAATGAGGTTCAACTCCAGAACTTTAACATGCTTAAGTTGTCATTGAATAATGAAGAAATAGATTGCAGCTGGCCATGAAACTACTGTTCATTGAGTTGTCCAGTTACTTTTAAAATCGGGGGAAAACTTGAAAATTTTGTGTACAAATGGCAGTAATTCCTAAACGATGATACCATATTTTTGTATTTTGCTCCTTTTGTTGATTTTCACTGTTGACTATTTTTTGCTTTGTAAACCATACCATTCATTGTTTAAAGACATGTATTAGATCTTGCCTGATTTTCATTGTTTTATTCACTCTGGAAGCCTTGTTAATTGAGTTTTGTTACCTGCTCAGATCAGATTTTTTTTAAATGTTTTTTAATTTTGCTAATGTTTCCATTGACCAACAATAGCTCATACAGGTCACGCTTTTAAGCTGAATGCATTTGCAAAAGTTAGCTCACTTCATCTTGTCAAGATTTACTTGTATGGAAAAATCTGTCCTTTCGTCCATATATCCTTTATCTTCAACTTACTGGTTCACAGCTGCAGCATGCTAAACACGGTATTCCAGATCTCCCTCTGCCCAGGTCCCTTCTTGGTTTACCAGTATTTTATTTGCTAATATTAATGATACTGTACCTTGAGTTGGGTCCTCTCTGTGGAGACTCTGTGATTTCTGCAGAGATGCTGTAAGCATGATTTTGTACTATGGTGGTCAACTAGTTTTACAGTAGACGTACTGTACAGTTTTCATTGTGTTATCACCTTGAAGTGATTCCAAATTTTAGACGGTAATGCTGTTTTCTCTGGCCTGTTTTATCTCTTGTACTTGGATATTTTTTCTGCCTTTCTCTATTTTGTTGTCCCTGCCGTCACTTTATGACCTGCCTCCACGGTTTTGTGTATCAGTAACAATCCTCCCTGCAAAACACAGCAAACAGTAAATAATTACATGAGTTTAACAAAGTTTAGAGGCAAAAATTTTGCATCTGTAATTTTTTTAACCATGTGAGTTGTATGAATTATTCAAGTTACTGAGAACTATCATTAGCCTTAACATCTCTGTCTGGCAGCTGAACACCCATCACAGCTGTTAACTGTTCAAAATATCACAATAGGCTGTTCCTGATTTCTGTTTAATTTTCAACAACATAGGTACAATTTTGGAACACACAGATGATCCAAAGGTAATTGAAGAAAAATATGGTCGGTATGATATTCATACGCCTCTTATGCTCGTTCTCAGACCCATATTTCCATTTTGGGGGTCTACTTTAACAATTACCACAATATGTGTCTCATACCATACACTGCTACAGCACATTTTATTTTTTACATTGTTTGAAAGACTCCTTTTTAGTTCCTCTCTCTTAAAGGCCATTCAAAATGCAGAATTTTCCCACTTTTGCCCATGCACGCAACACGTAAGAACATGTTTTTGCTGAGGGATGCTAAAGAGTAATGTGCACACATGATTATAGAGGCAACCACACTGTGGTCACTGTGGCATTTTTTATTCCGTTCATCCATTTACATTAGGTTAATACACGTTACAAGTTACTTTTACTCTGTGTTAACATCTATTATCAAATGAAATATCGTCTTCGAGATGAAACAAATGATGCAAGGTTCGAAGTGATAGGATAGTATCCAATATCAGCATTGACAATTACTGTATAAAGGTCTGCAACTTGGTTAATTTCAGTCCATGTTTACTGCAATATTGTAATTAATCATCAAAACATGCCATCTTTAAGATAGTCCAATGCCTGTTTGACATCACCATTGCCCCTTTAATAAGTAAACCTAGGGGAAACACTGAGTTGCATTATTTTTGTGTTCCAAGTTCAGCTCAGGCACAGATGTGCACTTTAGAGCATATGGTACTCTTTTATTCTTTGTCCATTAAAGAGTAATAAAATGGTAAAAAAAATTTTTAGGTCAGTGTGTTCAAAACCAAATCATATGATACAGACATTTAACAAATATCTGAAGGTGCTCTAGTTAATTCATTTGGTATTTCATCTTGGTACTTTATCTGGTATATTTCTTAATCTATTGAAGCAAATTGGATCAATATTGAATCAGTTTGATATCAAACAGAATTCTGATCCAAAGAATCAGAATTCATTTGAATTGTGTGTATATGCACCAGCTCCTGAGTGATATGTCTGGTTCCTCACCTGTTTCACAGTGTTCCCTAGCCAAGTGTCTTTCTGCCATTTTGTGCTGACCAGGTCATGTACAGTGGGGTTTTCAAGAGTTTTCTCGCCTGCTGGTTGTTGAAGGTATTAGTTTGCTATGGCCATCATCCATGCATGGGTGTATAATGGGACGGTCCAGAGTACATGTCACAGTTCTCAGACTCCATGTTAGTTTAGAGGGCATTTAAAATTCTTATGAAATTTAATTCACATTAAATAATCCACATACTTATCCTGGCTCACAGTTTATCCTTGGTGTCTTAGTACAATTATATTAATGACTAGAGATTATGGCCTGAGCAGATATAAGAAAGCTGTTTCTGATTGTTTGAGCTCTAACTCAAATTTTCATTTACTTTCCTGTTGTTCTGCTCTCATCTGCTGTCTACCTTTTCTCTCTTTCAGTCTATTGAAACTAATTTCTTGATTCTTCCATATCTGGCATTCCTCCACCTCTCTGTATGACTTCTTGTCTTCAGAACACCTTGGATGACTCACATTTTATTTGCCAGATGTTTATTAGCACAGAGATCACCAATCTGTGTCAGCCAAAACAGATTTGCTAGTATCTCGCCTGTGATAGGGGGTAGTACAGACTAAGGCTTTTTTTCTCTGTCATCATTTATTCATCCGACCACTGCAACATGACACACCTAGAGAAGCACTTCCAGTCTGTGTGGCTTCGACTGTAGGTGGAAGTGATTCAGAATGAACAAATCTGCTCTCATATGATGGATTCATTTTGTAAAAAGATTCTTGACAGGTTTACAAGAATTCAAAAGCACTGAGTCCAGCTGTAGTGGTTAACACAGTTAATTATAATGCTGCTGAGATGTGGTGAAATGTCATGAAATGCAGGTGTGTTCAGAGAGTTTTAGTATTTCACTAACAAGTAAGGGGGTATTAAAAAGATTAATTGAAATGGTTGTATAACTCATGTATTCTGCATTTGTTGCTTTTGATTAGAACTTTTCACCAGGCCTGTATCTTGAACGTGTACCATGATAATCCCCTCACAGGACGTTTTTCTTTTGTCCACTAGATGGGGTTGTTTAGATTTATTTGCTCACCTTGATACCAACACACAAAGTTGGATCCCAAATATACAGTATATACAACCAGTGTAGAGTGTCAAAATTTACTGTCAGTATCATAGTCAGTATACCAAATTTACATGGCAATACACACAGTAAATGGACACACAGCTGAAAAAATAATGTAAATTATACATGGTAGTGAACTGACTTTTAAGACACCTCAAAAACAAAGTAATGCTTACAATGTGAAAAAGCATTGCTGTCTCCTTATTAACACTAATTGACAGTGAAATTTTAAAGTTGCAATATTATTGATACCCAGTGTTAGTATTATTGTATAATTTCCTTCTATATATTAAATGCAAAAATTGAGAGAAACATTTGTGTAAGATCATTCATAAGAACTGCAAAAATTTGAAAGACGAAATAAAATGAATGTCATCCATAATCTAAATAACTTGAAATCCAGGTATATTAGAAGAAGTGGTGAATGGCTTTGGTAAATTATTTCAACAATAGTTGATAAAAAAATAGGATTTTTAAACATAATGATCAGTAGACATACAGTTAATAAAACGAAAAGTTCAGCTCTTGACACTGAGCTTTTTGCCTTCACTATTTTCTTTACAGTTAGTATGTGAGGCTGTAACAGGAAGTGTTGCACCTTCCTGAACACTTAAACTGCCATGTCTGGAATTGTAATTCATTTTCTTTCTTGTATTTTTTTTTTTTTTTTGTTAAAATATTGATCATGTTTCAAAGTGTGTATGAAACAGTTCAAATTCTGTATAAATGGAAACAAATAACATACTTCTAAAACAAAGCTATTAAATAAGCAGTACTCATTTTGAGTACTTGAATACCTTTACTCAATAGCCAATCAGAATAATATATTATTCTGATTTTTAGTGCAGTCATTTTGTAAAGAAGTTCAATATTGTGGCCAGTAATAATGATCATCATGAGTAAGGTAAGGAGGTAATCATGATGAATCATGGGTAATATTGATAACGTATTTCAAATTTGTCTTTATATACTGTGAGGTAATATGATAGTATCATAAGTTACTTGTTGGGTATATTTATTGTTTACTCACTCTAGTTTAACAGTAGAAGTACATTAAACTAACTGAATACAACTGCTTTATTACTTATACTCTGTTTGTGTTTGGTACAAAACTAGAACATTTAGACCAAAAGAATCATAGTGTAAATGGTTTAGTTAATTATTTTCATAAGTATGCTTCATGCGATTAACAAAATGTATTTACAATCATCTGCATAGCAGTGTGCCTTATATTGCTAACAATTATACTGATATAATGTTTATTTTTGATTCAAAAAAGTTAAATATTTTGATAATGTTCTGACTTGTTCACATAATAAGATACTGTTACGCTCCGTAACAAAAGTCACGATAGAAAAGGAACACCCTACTGGCTATGCACTGCAGAAGTTGGCTCTAAAAAGGGAAAATTAATTCACTAACTTTCAAGTGGTTTTATGACAAAGATCAGATGTAAAACAAACCACAGCAATATGTTAGAAGAGTAAACAGTTTTGAAAATGTTTAAACTTCTATGTCCCCATCAAAGTAAACAATATGAAGGGAATGCAAAAAACTTGTTTCAATACCTGGAGGAGATATTGTGGATATAGAGTTTAAAAAAAATCTGTAAATATCATATCTTTAACAATATCATTATCACAGAAATACAATACATATTGTGATATTATTTTAGGGCCACCTGGTCTACCCACCCGAAGACAATGAGAAATACATTTCCACCCTATGGACAAAAACACCCCACATGCAGAGATGTGCAAAAGGTCAAACACAAATGGAATAAGACTGGTCAGAAGACTAAACTGATATGTTTTTAATTTATAATTGGAATGTTTGTAACAGAGAACCTGAAAAACTAAAAGCAGCTTCTTCAGAAACTTTTTCTATGTGCATTCGACAAATGCCACCTAATTCGTAATCAGACTGGATTTTACTGCTCTAGTCATAAGTTCTTCATAGTCAACATGTACTTTTTCTAAATGGAATCTTTATTTCACAGTGAGCCAGTTAAGAATTTTAAATGTTCAGTGTTTAGAATTTAGTGACATCTAGCTGTGTGGTTGTTGATTACAACAAACTCAACACCACTCTTCTTGCACTACCCTTTGTCTCTTCTCAGCTATCATGGAAAATGTTGGTATGATGCAGTGCACCTGCACTCACGGTAAAAATGTACATATCAAAACTCAACATTTCAACATTCAGGCGATTTTGGACTACACTGACACAACAGTGAGGATTATCAAGTTCTGCCTCTAAAGTCTACCCAAATTGGACCTACCTGACCTATAAGTACTGCGATCATATGTTTGTCCCAGGATGCCAGCTGTTGTGGTTAGGATGAGCTGCATGGTATTTCTTCTTTTAGATACCTAATTATAGGTAAGCTTTTGTAGAAGAGCTTTTTTATTTTGTAACCACCAATCGCTGGTTGACAGAATGATGAAGACAAAATAATATTTCTATGGACACATCAAACAGAAATATGTCATCTTATAGAGTTTGGACTGTGGGGAAAAAGAGAAAATAAAGCCTCTACACTGATATACCATATTATCAACTTCAGGCAAAAATGTTTTTCCTCTGGTAACCAACATTGCAACCAACATGCAGTGTCATAAAATGAATACATTTTAAAATATGAAACTGATGTGAGAGACCAGAACTGGTGTTCACCAGCAAATGCTCCAATAATGCGGTGCGGAAATAAGACCCTAAGTACAGTAGGTTCAGATTCATAATGTCAGGCCCTGATGCTCAGCCAAAAGCACAGTGTATTGAATGTGGTGAAATCCTGCACAACCCTGTTTTTATCCTTTCCAGCAGATGAAGCAGTGTGACGGGGTTTAATGTGTTCATACTCGTGTGTGTATGTGCTTAGTGGTTTCCGCAAAGCCCCAGTCTCCCAAGCTGCCAAACCGTCATTCTCGGCTCAGCTCCTTCGTTGAGGTGACTGCAGACGGACTGACCAGTGAGACAAAAAAAACAGGCAAACGCAGTGGACACCTGGAGTTGCAATGGAATGAAGACCTCACTCTGTGAGCACACACACTTACACAATCACTGACACATATACAGGCCTGCATTTTTTTGGGGGGTTTATTTTATTGTTTGTAAACTTATTCAGACAATTGTATTTAGCATAATAATGCTTTGCATGTACTCCACACTGTTATGTGTTTACCAGTAAAACAATGCAAGATCCAATCCAAATACAAAAATGTTGCATTAAATTCAGCTTGTTTTGCTTTTAAAACATTTAAAAGAGGGCACATGTGTAAGAAACATAAGGAATATGAAATAAGACATAAATAAAGAAATGCAGTAAATCAAGATTACATCAGTTTGTACTTTATTTTGTAGTTATGAGAAACTGATGAATGTGCTAATATAGAGTATTTATGTTGAAAGATTTGTGTTAGTGCTGCAGTAGCCCACAGCTATTGATGTGTGTGTGCATGTTGCCTTGTGTTTCACAGTAATGTGACGCCTCAGAGTCGCCTGGATCTAAAGCTTTGGAGCTGCCACACCCTAAGGAAGGAGCTACTGGGCAGTGCTACTATAGACTTGCTGGACACACTGCGGACACACGATGGCAAAAGTAAGCAGACACACACAATAATTAATGTATAAAATACTGTAAGCATTTTGAAATTGACACAATTTTTGTAATTTCCTCTGTACACCACCAAAGTGGATTTGAAGTGAAGCATTCATGATGTGTATAAGTTTCAGATTTAATTCAAGGTGTTGACCAAATGTATTGCAGCAGCCATTTAGGATTTCCTGCGGATTTAACACATAATGTAGCTTTTGCAGAGGCTCAAAAGACATGACAACTATCTGATAAGCAGTTTCATGGCCAGGTGTGGCCTATCCCATTATTTTTCAATGAGAAATTAAGCAACTCAAAGTTCTAGAGTTTCCGAGTTTTAAGCTTGCATTCAGTAGCTATTAAGCAAATCCAAAGTGGTTCCTATGCAAGTGAAGGAGGCCACCATTTGGATAAAAAACAAATTTATCAGCGGGTGCAAAAACATTAAGAGTGGACGAATCAACAATCTGGTACATTTTTAAAAAGGAAGCAACCCAAGAGCTTCCAAAGTCAAAGAAATTGGATATTCTTCATTAGTCAAGTCAATCGGCCCACTGATCTGAACGTAACAGAGCATTTTTAAATAAAAAACAATCAGCCTTGGTTCTGTAATCTACTAGTCTTTAACTCAATACATTTAGATGGCCTGGGTCTTCTACATAGCAAACCTAAGAAACAATTCTGACAACTTGTGAGGGTGGGGAATTAATGCTGTAGAATCAATAGAAGTGAATGCTTACCATTCTGATTTATTAATTTCCTTTTCTTTGTTGGAATCTGTTTCTGGTTTAAATATGTATAGCTGAATTACTCCAATTTTGCAACTTGCCACTGTACAGCATTGAGTAGACTAATTAAAAAGTTTAATAAACAAATGAATAAATAAAAGACCAGGTAAGGTACATGTCAGGGTCAGAATGTTGAGCGGGGATGGGGCGGGATTAAATTCGACAGGCTAGCATTATTTGATTTATTGTCACATTTTTAAGGATTACATGTGAGAATGATTGTCATTTTCATAATTCATGTAATCATATCAGCGCAAGAATTATGTCCAGACAGTTTCAAAGACCAGTCATCAAAGTGAGTGTCAGGGATACCTGTTACAAGTACCTGTTACAAACGTCAAAGTCTCAAAAATAAGTGGAAAAATATTGTCCATTGTTTCAAATCTTAATCAGTGTAAAGTTCATGTTCTGCAGTTTTGTTGTGGCTTGGGAGCATAAGCTGTAGATCTTTAAGTTCTTTGCTTGATGATTTTTAGAATTACATCGTTAGAACTGCATCGACTGATAGTTATATGCATGTTGCATGATAAGGCTAACTACATCTTTGTTGTCATTTTGCAAGTCTACATTGTAAAATGACCAATAACTGACCTAACTGTTAAACCTAGCTTTCATGAAAATTCCAGAGATCGATTGTGGGGGCTGAAGTTCTTTATATTTATAATGTATTCACTGCAGGGCTCGGTTATCTCTGGTTCACAGTTACTAAATCTCTTGTTTGAAAAAGCCTGCTACATAGGTGAGTGTTTTTAAAGGGCTGAAGCTGACAGATCTGGATTAGCCACAGAGCTTGAACTGTAGTATCTACTGTAGAGAGGCAACATGCTACAAAGTGGCACACACAACAGACACTGAATTTTTCACATGTTGGAAGGACGGATGTTTTTCTTTAACTCAAAATAAACTCATTGTTGCTTGAAATGAAGATGATTTTATTATTGTCAAAGCTGCTTTGTTTTAAACTGTAGTTTGTGGACCAGTAGTGGGATTGTTCCAGAAGTTGATGAGTGCCATATTGTGCAGGGGGTAAATTACATTTGAATGTCCGAAAATTAAGGAATAATGCATTAAAATGGCTGTAATTCCTATGCTGGTAATGCAGTATTTCTATAAAATCTAATGAACTAAAGCTGTCAGTCTCTTATTTAGTCACATCTTGATTGCTTTATTTTATATCCGTTGTGTTTATATACAAAGGGAAACTTAAAAAAAAATTGTGTCACTGTCCACTGTCCTACTTTTGGACATGATGTTCCATGTTCCCACAGTGTTGAAGGTGATATATAACTTAAAAGAAGTTAATTAACAAATGAGAAAAATTAGCAATACTAATTAGTAATAAGTATGATTTTTTTTTTTATGTGTATGTAGGAAAAATATTTTATTCTAAGAATCATAAAAAGAAAAATAAAGTGTACTGTAGTGGCTTTTCCATCCAGATGCTCCAGGCTATAGATTTAGTTTGACTTGGCATGGCAGTGTAGTGCACCAGGGATTTACATTTCCATTACAATAGTGCTGCCTGCTTGAAGGTGTGTCTTCAATGATATGCTTCTCTCAGGTGTAAGGTATGACATTTTAAAGAGGTATGTTAAAAGAGCAACTGTTAATCAACAGATAAACTTATCTGAACTGTATTTGAAAGAAAATTGCAGGGGCCCTGTTATTGGGAAGCACTTCGCAGAAATTATACACATGTGTTCAAACATGTGTTCAACTCTTATAGAACAGGATGGAGGGAAAGCTACAGCAGGGCAATGCTAGGGAGGTTTGGCCAGGGGTTAGGAACATTACTGGCATAAAAAGAGCCACGGGAGCGGCGGAGGGGACTAGGGAAACGTGCAAACGAGCTAAACCTGTTTTTTAAGAGATTTGACTCACCAGCACAGACCAGGCCCACCTCCAGCCCCTCTGATACCCCAAACCCCACCCACACCTGTGCTACCCCCCTCCTTGTAGTTCCTGAGGACCGAGGCTTGGCAGCCACTTCACCCCCCCCCAACAGAACAGTCTCCCTCCGCACCTCCAATTACCATCAAGACCAGCCAGGTTAGACGGCAGTTCACCAGGACCAGGACCAATAAGGCCAGGGGACCAGACGACATCAACCCACGGGTGTTCAGGGTGTGTGCAGAGCAGCTGGCAGGAGTCTTCACACATCTTTTTGACCTCTCCCTGAGCCTGAAAAGTGTGCCCATGGATCTGGAAGACATCCTGTATAGTCCCGGTGCCCAAGAAGGGACGTCCCAGTGCTCTAATTGAATTCAGGCCTGTGGCTCTAACATCATACGTCATGAAAACCTTTGAGAGACTGGTCCTGCAACACCTCAGGTCCGTGGTTCGTGGCTCCCTGGACCCCCTGCAGTTTGCTTATCAGGCTGGCATCGGCGTGGAGCATGCCATCATCCATCTGCTTCACAGAGCTTATACGCACCTTGATAGGCCACAAAGCACAGTGAGGGTCATGTTCTTTGACTTCTCCAGTGCTTTTGACACCTTACAGCCAGCCCATCTGGCTGAGAAGCTCTCGGGGATGCAGGTGGACCAGGACCTGGTGGCATGGATAACAGACTACCTCACAGACAGGCCGCAGTATGTAAGGCTGCAAGGTTGCTTGTCAGACGTGGTGACAAGCAGCACCGGAACACCTCAGGGAACAATACTGTCGCTGTTCTTGTTCACCCTCTAGACCTCGGACTTCTGCTTCAACTCTGGGACATGCCACCTGGCTGCATTACAGACGACAAGGAGGATGACTACAGAGAGCTAATCAGGAACTTCGTGGGATGGTGTGACAGGAACCACCTGCTGCTCAACATTGGGAAAACCAAAGAGCTGGTAGTGGACCTCCGACGCAGGAAGAGACACCCAACACCTGTTTTCATAAACGGGGAGGGGGTGGAGATGTTGGACACCTACAAGTTCCTTGGGGTGCACCTAAATAACAAATTGGACTGGTCAAGCAACACCGAGGCCCTCTACAGGAAAGGACAGAGCAGACTGTTCTTCCTGAGGAGGTTCAAGTCCTTCAACATGGACACCAGGCTGCTACGGATGTTCTACCACTCTGTAGTGGCCAGTGTCATCTTTGCTGTTGCGTGTTGGGGAGGCAGCGTTGGTGCAAGAAAACCGAACAAGCTTGTGAGGAAGCCAGCTCCGTGATGGGGAGCTGGACAGTGTCGAGGTAGTGACTGAGAGGGGGAAGAGAGGAAAGCTGGAGGCTATCATGGACAATCCCTCTCATCCTCTCTACGCCGTGCTGCGGAAACTCAGGACCACCTTTAGCTACAGACTCATAAAGCCACGGGCCTCAAAGCGCTTGGGGGGCTCCTTCATTCCATCTGCCATCACACTGCACAACAGCACAGCTCCCACCCCTCCTAGCACCACCCAGCACCTCCCAACACCACCCACTCCACTGATTATGGACTCAATTCATACACCGCTCTAGGATAATAAACCCGGATACTGCACATGTCCAACAGAATTCCTCACTATTCGGTATGTAAACTTCATGATACACTCTATTTATCTATTTATAAAAACTCCGGAACTTTGCACACTTCATACACAGAGGCCAGATTGTACATAAAACTTAGTATGTTTTTAATTTCTAGTATTTTAGTTTTTATTTATCCCTTTACACTGCTACTTTCACTTTCACTGCTGTGTCAACTTGAATTTCTCTCAAGGGGGATCAATAAAGATACATCTTGATCTTGATCTTGAACAGTGCATTAGCAGAGCTTCTTACAACTAATCTTTAATACTGCTGTAGTTCCTGCGTTTGTTTTCTGCTGCTTATCCGGGTCTGGGTCGCTGGGGCAACAGTCGGAGAAAGGAGATCCAGATGTTCCTTCCCCCGTCCTTTTCCACCAACTCCTCCGGGGGGACACCAAGACATTCCCAAGCCAGCCGAGAGATAGAATCTCTCCAGCGTGTCCTGGGTGTGCCCCGGGGTCTCCTCCCGGATGGGCATGCCCGAACCACCTCAACTGGCTCCTCTCAACGTGGAGGAGTGGAGGGTCTACTCCGAGCTCCTCACCCTATCTGTTAGGCTGAGCCCAAAAGGAAACTCATTTCTGCTGTGTCTACGCAGTATCGTTCTATTGGTCACTACCCAGAGCTCATAACCAAATGTGACAGTTGGGACGTAGATTGATTGGTAATTTGAAAGTTTTACCTTCTGGCTCAGCTTTCTCTCAACCACAACACACCGCTTTAGCGTCCCCAATACTGCCAACACTGCCTCAATCCGTCTGTCAATCTCCCGCTCCATTTTCCCCTCTCTCATGAACAAGACCCCGAGATACCTGAACTCGTTCACTTGGGGAAGCAACTCTTCCTCCGACAATACAGAGATGGAATGACCTGTAATAAAAGGCCATCTGCCCCATACTCTTGGAGCCCACCTCACAGGACACCTTGAGGGACACAGTCATAAGCCTTCTCCAGATCCACAAAACAAATGTAGACTGGTTGAGCAAACTCCCATGCCCCCTCAAGGACCCTCGCGAGGGTATAGAGCTGGTCCAGTGTTCCACAGCCAGGACGAAAACCACATTTCTCCTCTTGAATTCGAAGTTCGACTAACAGCCAGACTCTCCTTTCCAGTACCCTGGAGTAGACTTTCCCACAGAGGCTGAGGAGTGTGATCACCTGGTAGTTGGAACACACCCTCTGGTCCCCCTTCTTAAAAAGGGGAACCACCACCCCTGTCTGCCGGTCCAAAGGCAATGTCACCGATGTCCATGCAATGTTGTAGAGGTTTGTCAACCAGGACAGCCCAACAAAATCCAGAAACTGGAGGAGTTTGGGCTTAATCTCATCCACCCCTGGGGCATTAGCGCTGCGAAGTTGTTTTAAAAACCTTAGTGACCTCGACCTCAGTGATGAGAGAGCCCACCCCAGAGTCATCTGGCTCTGCGTCCTTCACGGAATGCGTGTAGGTGGGATTGAGGAGATCATGGAAGTTTTTCTGTCACTGCCGAATTAGACACTCAGTTGAGGTCAGCAACTCCCCTCCCGCATTGAAGACGGTGTAGACGGGGTCCCGCTTTCCCCTTCTGACCGTTTGCCAGAATTTCTTTGGCGCAGACTGGAAGTCTTGTTCCATGGCTTCACCAAATTCCTCCTACACCCGGGTTTTTGCCTCCGCAACTTCCCGAGCCGCAGATCACTTGGCTTGCTGGTAGTAGGACTACTGCCGGAAGTCTCCCAGTAGGACAATGGAGTCCCCAGTAGGGGCACTTTCCAACACCTGTTCCAAGGACTCCAAAAAGGATGGGTACTCTGAACTGCTATTTTGGTGCATAGGGGCAAACCACAGTCAGGACCCGTTCCCCAACCCGAAGGCACAGGGAAACAACCCTCTCGTCCACTGGGGTAAACTCCAACACATTGGCTTAGAACTGGGGAGCTCTCAAGAAGACTGGTTCCAGAACCAGAGCTGTGTGTTGATGGTGCATAGGGGCAAACCACAGTCAGGACCCGTTCCCCAACCCGAAGGCACAGGGAAACAACCCTCTCGTCCACTGGGGTAAACTCCAACACATTGGCTTAGAACTGGGGAGCTCTCAAGAAGACTGGTTCCAGAACCAGAGCTGTGTGTTGAAGTTAGGCCGACTATATCTAACCGGTATCTCTCAACCTCTCGCACAAGCTCAGGTTCCTTCCCCACCAGAGAGGTAACGTTCCAATTTCCAATAGCCAGCTTCAGCAACTGGGGATCAGACCGCCAAGGGTCTTTGACTGACACCTAATCCAGATAGCACTGGACCCCTACGGCTCCTCTTGTGGGTGGTGGGCCCAGGTGAGGATGGACCTATGTCTCCCTTTCGGCCTGAGCCCGACCGGACCCCATGGGCAAAGGCCCGGCCACCAGGCGCTCGCCTATGGACCCCTCCCCTAGGCCTGGCTCCAGGGCGGGGTCCTGGTAACCCTGCAGGCAGGGTGCACAAGTCCTTGGTAGTCATCATCATAGGAGTCCTTTAGAGCCATGCTTTGTCTGGCCCCTCACCTGTTGTATTATGAATCCAAATACAAACAGCACAGCAAGATGTCAGATGAGGGGCTGAATACACCAAGCCTTATTACTACAACTCTGTCTGCTCCAACATGTAAACAATTTCTCTTATTTTGTTGTGCTGTGTTTTCGAGAAAAACAAAAATAGCTGAAGGTGACAGTGAGCCTGCTCTTCTAAAATTAGTCTACGGTCTAGTGTCACATAGACGATAAAACTGTTAATATGATCCTTGTAAATACAGAATTGAAATACATGACCCCTGGCATACATTGTACCTTATCAACAATCCATGTAATCATATAACAGAAGTTCAGAACCGTCTTCTTTCTTTACACTCTACAGTGGTCCACTTCAAAGCATTTATTTGCAAGTAAATCTTGACTACCTGAATGCATGCAGCTTGTAAGTAAAACAGGGCCATGTGATAATCCTGACTTAAAGAGCTCCACTAAACAACTAACTAACCTTTGGATTATTGGATACTAGATTTTTCTCATCATAATACAGTATTATGTGCATTCTTGGAAAAGCAATTTAATATTTTCTGATACGGAAAAATTTAAAAGGATTTTGTTTTATCTCAGTTCAGGGCCTTGCAATTGAAATTAAACAAAATCGACTATGGAGGAATCTACAACCTCTTTATTCTCTTTTCTGCATTTAGATGCCTGTTCTGTTCTGAGATTAGCATTCTGTAAGGGCATTATTTGTGAATGTCATGTGTCTCAATTGTTGGCCTATATTTTCTACAAATTCCAAAATACTTGCACACTGCTGATATATTCCTGAAAGAGAATTAAATATGCAAATCTTAATTTTTTGGCTGCTTGCTGACTGGTACTTGTACTATTTGTTGTTGTACCGAATTTTTAGTAAGGAAGGTGCTTAGAATGAAAGGTAGTATGAATATGCCACAGGAATTTCAAAATAAATACATGTTGTAATGTTGATCACTTTCACATTGCATTAATCATATTGGATATTTGATCATTTTATCAATTCAATTTTTCTAAAATGCTTGTTGGGGGAGTTTAAATGTAATCACTTTATATACTGTATTGAATTTATATGGTAGTGTGATTGCCAATGGTCTCTAATTTGTTAATATCAAATGTAGCTGCCACCATTGAGTCACTGGAAGTTTTCTCATCTTGTAATGGTGGTGATTCAGCAGAATGATTTGTCAACCATAGGGTTTTCTATCATAGCCCACCTGACTAAAACAACATGTAAATTTTGGTGCTGATTGTTTTTTTCTTTTTTTTTCATAGACTAAGGTAAATCTGGCTAAGCAGCCAGGGCTATTTTTCAGCTTCAACAATTTTCTGTACAGCAGAACAAATTATGAGTCAGGAGCCACTTGGGAGAGTTTTTGCTTTTTGGCACAAAATTGACAAATCCACTTTTGAAAGAAACTGAAGTAAAGCACAGCGGCATTACTTCTAAAGATAAAATCATACTTTTTGCCTTGCTAATACCTATCTTTGTTGCAAGTGTCTCAGTAGAGTGACTCTCCACTGTAAAAAATAATATACATTGTGGGTTCACACTAGTTTGTCATTTTACTGCAGTAGCAAGAAATGTCTGATTTCCTCCATTACATCTT
>KV751413.1:265265-290082 GCA_001698575.1 Mola mola
TCTGTCTTTTTATTAATCTGTCTTCATCCATCTGTCCGTCCCTCTGTCCGTCCATCCTTCTATCCATCTATCTCTCGTCTGATAGATAGATAGAGATAGAAATAACTTTATTATGACATACAGAACTGCACATGTTGTGATTGACAGTAATTAACCTGTGATCTGTGGACATTAATAATGTTTTTTTTCCTCTTGCAGAGATATTGCAGTCAGACAGACCCAACCTACGCAGAACCCAGAGTGAGGAGACTCCAAGTACAACTGCATCACATAGCAGGTAAAGACACACACAAACATACAGTCTTTTAGCCTTCTTTTTCAAATACAGTCCTAATGATGCTTCAAGGATAAATCATTGGATGTGGAAGAGTATGTTAAAAGGGAATCTGCACAAGATGTGCAGAATGTTTACTAACTATGGAGTACCTCAGGGATTAGTGATTGGTGTGGAGCTTTCCGTACTTTACTTCAATGATATTTGTAATGTCTGATTTTTAAAATTTAAAACTGTAATGCTATTGACAGAGAGCTGGTAATACTTAAAAGTTGATTTGATGTAAATTAACTGTCTCAATAATAAATACGATAAAGAAATAAGAAATAAAGAAAACTAAATTTATGTTTTTTGAAACCAGAACAAACTAGATGGGGATGTTGATTTACAAATCTTCAATGTTAAAATTAAACTTTTTAGTATAATTTTTAGAAAGTATAATTTCAAGGGTTGTGATTAATCATAAATGAACATGGAATAAATATACAAACTAAAGATACAGTTAGGTCCAGAAGTATTGGAACAATGACACTGTTTTTCTAATTTTGCCTCTATACGCCACCAAAATGGATTTGAAATAAACCAATCAAGATATGATGGAAGGGCAGACATTATGTGTAATTTAAAAGGTTTTGCAAAAAAAAAAAAAAAAAAAAAAAGTCTTTAACTTACAAAAACACACACACATGGGCAACTGGATATTGATGTAGGTGTATTTATCTACCACAGTTCACTACACTGCTGAAAAAGTTGTGATATAATGATGGTACTACAACTACTACTACTTCTAATAATAATAATATCTGAATGATGAACATGATTGGTGTTTTTCTAAAACATTGCTTGCAAATTACTTATATGTATAATGAATTTGTAAACTGGAGGCATAATTGGACTCCAAATTAATGGGGGAAAAGAATAAAGGATCAAGTGAAGGCAGCTTCTGTCTGTATGGTTAACTGAAGCACTTCTGCAATGGGCCTGCATGTTATTCCCCTCTGGTGTTGTTTCAAATGCTGCTCTCACTGGCTCGATTGGTAGTGGGATAATAAATACTGGAGCAGTCTGCATTTGTTTCAAAGCTTTGTGGTGGGAATGCATGGGGTCAGATGGTATTTCACTCCAAACTTTCCAGGGGGCATTATGCACAGTTCAGCCAACAGTCCAAACCGCAACTGTCATGGAGAAAAAGTCAACGTCTCCATCCAGTTGTGTAGCAAATGCAGACAGAAACAAGACAGAGAATTTCAGTCTCCTGTGATGAGGAGCTCAGTGTCCTCATACAAATATGTTTGTAGGGATAGAAAGCACATAGTCCTAGTGTTGATGCCAAACCATTGCTTCCATTCTGTGCTGCTTTTTAGTCATTATTGTCGTACTTACTACTACTTGAATCCAATTTTCTGTTTATGGCTCTTCCATCTCAGCCTCAGTGTTCCTTATTCCTGGGGAGGGAAACCCAAAATGTTTTTATGTTTTCATCAAGAAGTTGTTTTTTAGTGGTATAGTGATGCAATAAGCAATACGATACATTGTTGGCAATATGATACTAGGGTGTTACGATACTTAAGAGCAATATGATATGATTCCATTCAATGATTCAAAATCAATACAGTAGCTCTTCTTATATGAAAAATTATGGCCAAGCATCAGTGGATATTTTATTTCTTTTTAATTTTAATTTTCCCTACTAAAAACAGAAACCTGTTTTTTTTTCGTTTTTTAAAAGATGCATGTTCATATGGCAGTGTTGTGAAAACTCTTTTTGCGCACACAGAGCCACAAAAACAACTTAAAATGCTCCTAATGCTGGATTTTGTTAGCCTTAAATAATTTATTTAAATGGATGCTAATAATATGAGGAAATTGAACGGCAACTATCTACTGCTCAATACAAGTTTATAGTCTCATACGTAGTTAATGTTACTGATTCTGCTATCATTGTGTGGGGTTTGCTGCCCTCTATTGGGGTCAGCATGCTGAAGGTACACTCCACAGACAGTAAAATTTTGGCACTGTTGCAGTTTTTTGTTGTTAGTTTTTTTGGTCTGTCTGACAAAATTTTGGCTGAGCTGAAGTCCCATCTCTCACAGTCATGGTTCCCCACTGGCATTATGTATGTGTGAATGGTGCCGGGTACACTATTGTCAGTTTACATGGTAACAGTAGGGCTGACATTTTCAAAAGATTTCACTCTGAAACTCGGTTCCACAAGTTTGCATTTGCAGGCCCGTAAAATGCGAGTAATGTGAGAACAACAAAAAAACACATCAATAGTTTACCATTTTCTGTTGAATTAGTTTCTGTGTAAACAGTCCTTTACATTCCTACATGTGCCAGGTCTATGTTCCTGAGTCAGGACAAACAATAAGCCTAATTAAAAGTAAAAAAAAATAAAAAATAAAGCTGAGGGGTGAGGAAGCAAACATGAAAGACAAAGAATAAGTAAGACTTTCCATACAGTAAGGGCAAATATTGATGTTTCCTCCCTCCTATCCTCCCCTCTTGCTTTCCCCCCATCTTCTTTCCTTACATTTCTTTTCTCTCATCTTTCTTTTTTTCTCCCCTCTCCACATAACAGAGGCAACAGGCACTCAGTGGGGGGTTCACAGGGTGGCTCCCCAGGGTTCTCCAGAGGGGGTTCTCTGACTAATGGGGAGCTGAACGATGAGCAGATCCCCGTGTCAGGCTCATCTGTTCGCAGTCGGTCATCAAAGAGTCACACCAGCTCTGTTTACAATGCAGGTATATGAAAATTCTGCTAACCTTAATTTAATAATAACCTTTTTACACACAGAACTGGCTTTAACTGGACTACGTAATGAGCAGCAAAAAGATGGACATTTTGACTGTTGCACACTTAAAAGGAGACACATATAACTTTTTAGGGTTTACTAGTTTTAGTGTCTAGATGAATAATTAATTAAAAGCTAATTCACTCTTTATCCAGTGCTACTTTAGATTTCTGAAATCAAGTCAACCTTGAGCGCATTACTCAGACTTTAAATTTAGTACACAGTTTTATTTAATCTGCCATTGATTGTTGTTTGTCATTTTAACCATTGAAAGCAACTGTCAACACATAACCCGCCCATTTTTTCTAAAGAAGCTTTGTTCGCCTCAGAGCGCGGAGAAGCTATGTATTTTTCCTTATTGTAAGCACACTGTTGTGGGTATCACATTCTAGTTATTACCCATATACAGTGGTCATGCAATTTGTTGAATATATTGATAGATTGTGATGCTGATATGTGATTTTTCTATCTAAAACAAATATCAGTTTATGACATATAAAGTACATATATATATCGTATATAAAGTAGATTTGGGTGAATCTTCTTCTAAAAAATGGAAAAAGTCATTAGGTTTGTCAGTAAAGCTCTACTAACACTGACCAGTTCTTCAGCTGATGTAGTTGGTTGACTATTTGGACTGGGGGTTTAGTTTTTAGTTTTACTCCCAAGAATGTAACAGTGTTTAGCAGCCAGCTTAGATGTCCTTAAATTTCACTGTTCAACATAAAAGAAATGGACTTGTTTTAGATGGAAAATGAAAATTATAAAAATGTTAAAAATCCACATCATCATGAAACTAAAGTCAGGTGATTTTCAAATCCTAATCTGTTTTAATTGTTTTTGAGATGTGTTGATAACTCAATAAGTCATTCTTTTATCACTCTCTATAAAGTAGAGCTGACATCTAATGGGCTGGAGAATAATCATTATGGTGTCGTCCGTCACACGCCTCCTCCGTCCTCTCCGTCAGGACGTTCACCAGCCGCCAGCACTAGCACCAGCAGTGGAAGTCCCTCTCCAGGTCATGATGCTCTGGGTCTGGCTGCGCCCTCGGGGCCAAGCCCCAGCTCCACCATAGGTGCAGAGCACATTAGCAACAGCACCACCGAGTCCACTACGGACTCACTTCCAGCAGGGTAAGAGTCACTGGTCATTACCAGCAGGTCATTTCACACTAAGCCTACAAATGTTACCAATGCAGTTTGCTTTCTTAAAGACAACACCAATGCATCTATTATTTATCCTGCGATCCAAGTACAGGTATATCTACTAGTAGGTAAACGACTTATCGTTTATCTAATGTCACTTGAACTATGTAATGTAAATATTCCATCATAGCAATATTAAGAAAATGTGCCTAGTATTTAACCAAGCAAAGGTTGTTGTGAGATTATTCTTTCTTATACCTCTAAGGGTAAAGAAACGTTACTTTAAATGTATGCCATGGCATTGGTAATGCTAATAGCCTGATGGACTTATCCCTCCAGCAGCACCAGCCTCAGTTGTTGACAACATATTTAGAGCAAAACTGTTTTAAATGAATCAATGAAAATTATGACTAAGGTGACACCTTGGGTTTAGCTTTATGTTAAGGTGCTTCAACTAAGAATTCATTAATAGTTAATGAGAGACTTATTAGACCTTAGATATGTATTAACATAAGTTAAACAATATAAGGGTTATTAGTAGCACAATTTATACTATATATATTTATACGCTTAATAGCATCACATATCCATTATATAGGACTAATTAAACTTAATAAGACACTATTAACTTTCTGTGGTCTTATTAATGGTTATGAACATCTAACTTAACATAAGTTAGTTGTCTATAAACTGTGTGCTGATGGGTGTCTCACGGATATATACATTTTTTTATTTATGCTATGATTGACGCTTAAATTGTCTTATTAATGATAATTGTGAAGTGGTTTTGAAAAATGTTCTAAAAAATCTAATCAAATAATTTCTAATTGTCTTACAAGCACCAATAGATCTGTTAATCATACTGTTGATTGGTTTATAAACAGGAAAGACAAATGTGTCTTTCTGTTCTTTGAAATACTTGCAATGTTGACAGTGTTAGAAGAAGAAAGCTATGTCCTCTGCTGACTCTAAATGCTACTGAACATCCTCAGGAATCAAGTTAATTTGTCCTGAATATTCACAAATTTGAGTCAAAGGACAAGTGCCATGGTTTTGTTCATTCATTAACACTCCAAACAGTCAAACTGTGAATGATCTGTTGTATAGTACATGCTTCAGCTTTGGAACATTGAAAATAATGTAGGCTGATGTAGACAAAAACTTTCAGAAACTCAATGTAAGAATACACCCATAACCTTTTAATTTCACAACATTTCAAAACATATATGAGTGTCAGCATAGCAAAAGACATGGACATTTCATTCCAAAGATAGAAGTTATGTATAAGACACTTGAAAATGTCTTTGTTAAGGGTTTCATGTGATAAAATTAGCCATAGTTTCCTCTGGGCTTGTGCCATCAGTATTCCTCTCTGTAGCTTGGAACACTCCCTGTCCTTCGCCAAATGATCTCAATTATGCACTGGGGAGGTAATTGCATTAATTTTAAAATCTAAGAAAATTGATCTGAATGATGTTTATCTAAGGTGTGAATTGTAAGAAAAAATGCTATACTTGTCTCGCTCTTTCTGCCTGTGTGTGCAGCTGGGAACAGAGGGTGTTGCCTCATGGGAGAGTGTACTATGTGGACCACAACACCAAAACCACAACCTGGGAGAGACCACTGCCACCAGGGTATGCCCGTATACCTTGTGTTCTGTGTTTATACATTTTTGGCACACATTATGGTTAGACAAGATATGTGATATGTTATAGATATGTTTGGTCAATGTTGTGCTTTCAAATGGATCTTGATTATATTATCAAGCAACCTTAGTTAAAACCCTGCTCTCCAAACTGACCTTTGAAACCCGATAAAATAGGATATAGTTTATTATAGATAGCTTATCCATGCAAAACTGGCTGAACATGTGGCAACTCTTTATTTCCTTATTCATTTATAGTAGGTGAATACATTCGGTGGATTTAAAAATTGTAATGGTTAGTCACCAACGAGTAAATAAATATAAAGGGTAATTGCCTTAGGGTCAAAGACACATAGATTTGGTTAATATTGGCCTCTTGTTCACTTCCATTCTACTCTTCCGTTGTGTGAAGTTCAACTTTGGTGAACTTTGAGCGATTGCTGTTTTAAATTTTAGTATTTCAGATGTTTCAGTAATAAAAGTTCTTAACTTTATATTTCAAACAATCTTAATGGTTAAAAATATTTTTTTGTCAAAACCTTCAGTAGGAGACTTTTATTTCACAGTGTTGTGCAACAAACAAGAAAAGTGAGTTATGATTAATTATATTCAATGTAGTATATACTGTAATTAAAATCCTCTGAGGCAAGCTTTTAATGTTTGGATGGGATAAATAGAATTGACTTGAAGACACACTGTCAATCGATACTACAAAAATGAGAAATATTCTATTAAACATATTCAACATATTCATTTTGACATTAACAATTTGGTTGTTGATGCCAGAAATACTGTTTGAGTCACATTGGTCATTAATGCCAGTTAATGGAAAAGCATCAAAGTTTCTTTAGAAAGCCCAACAATTGTGATGTAGATGATAAATACTGATGTGATCAGGCCGTCATATATTGGGAAATGTGCAGATAAAGCACACAATATTTCCAGAAGAAGGCTCATGTTCCAGTCTTGTCAGCTGCTAGACCAAGCCTGCTGGCCTGCCAAAGGTGGTCACGGACATTTTGTGACCACATTGAACACAAGTGTAAATGCAAATGCATTTCTAATGTGAAGTCTCACTAATCCATGTAGAACAACTCTGCCCTGCTTAAAAAAAAAAAAAAAAAGGCAGGAGTCCATACAACCATGCAACTTCACAGGAGTTTTTGTTTTTGTTTTTGTTCAAGCAGCTCTCAGATGAGAGAAGGAGGAGCCAATGTAGCCTGTTGCCAAAAATGCAGGTTCAGGGAAGGAATGTGATCAGATAGCGATCGAATCTCCATGTGGACATCAGTGAAACATGTTAATACCAGGTGTAAATGTATGGTTAGGTCCAGAAGTATTTGGACAATGACACAGTTATTTATCATTTTGCCTCTATACACCACCACAATAGATTTGAAATAAAACAATCAAGTTGTGATCAAAGCGCAGACTCTCATCTTTAATTTAAAATTAAACATGGCATTTACTGTTTCTTAATTATAGCCATTTTACGACGAATACCTGCATTTTTAGTGGATCAGAAGTGTTTGGACAATTGACGATTGACAAGCAGTTTCATGACCAGGTGTGGTCCGTTCCCTTGTTACTCCAAGACCGATGAAGCAGATAAAAGTTCTGGAGTTGATTTAAGGTTTTGAATTGGCATTTGGCAGCTGTGTGACAGGAGCTATCATTATGAAGTCCAAAGAGATATCAATGTAAGTAAGGAGGCCATCATTAGACTGAAATAAATCTATCTATCTATTGTAGGATTTGTGTGCTAAGTTTTCACAATGAGGACACAGTTTTCCCTTTCTCATTATGCACACAATATGAGACCCGAGCCTGGGTCCAGCCAATTATGCAATTTTTTGAACTTGTGATTCTGTGACAGAGAGAGAGAGAGAGAGAATGGCTGCATTTGAGTAATGGACAACAAACCCCATAATCTCTGTCCCCCCCTTCACCATCCCAGTATTTCCATGCATGTGAACTAGAGCTAAGGGGCTCAAAGAACAAAAGTACTTTCTTGGTGCCACATGTACTTCCATCCACCAATGTGGTGGCTGCTCTGCAGACTGCCAGATTAGAGAGAGCCTCTAGTCACTCTAGTCCCCCCAGTCACATCCCACTTTATCAGATATAATGTAAATGTTATACTAAACTCTAAACTGTCAGTGCATCACAGATTCAGCCACTGGTAAACATCAGGATGTCACAACACATTTAGTCCAGCAGTAAGAGGGCCTCTTCACTTTAAACTGATGCTGTATTTTACTTAAAGCCATACTTCAACTTTACTAAACCACAATAAGTAATTTTCCTGATGTTCTACAATATGATTTAGACAAATCATATTCTAGTTAAACAACAGAAAATAGAGGGCAACATTTTGTATTCATGTTCAATTTTGTATTCCCACAGTTCTCACAGAGAATACAAACCAAACCTCAATATAGGTGATCAATCAGTCAGTCAAGACTGCAGTGTCACACATCCTTTCCAATATAGCTTGGGACCTTGTACATGGTGCAGTGTGTTAATGTGACTGTGTTACTGAGAACAAATCTTTTCTTTCCTGTTTGATGCTGAATGTAAAATGTTAAACTGTTAAACTTGCAGTAACAGCAAAACTGTGGCTGGAGGCATTATGTTTTTTGTGTTGTTCATCTTGTAAAAGTGTAATATCTCAGGAACACCTGAAGGAAATTTTGTCAAATGTAGCCAAATGTCCATATGAATGTCAAATTCATTGTGTTTTTGAAAAAATTGTTTTTGGCCCTTATTCAGCACCTTAGCTCTGGAACAGAAGGGGAGATTGTGGCTTTCACCAGACAATCACGAGCCATTACTAATATCTGAGAAAGAGAAGTGTTTATTTCCTTTTAAAGGATACACGGAAGCTAAGTGGTCAGAGAGACTATCTCTCAACTGAATAACTCCCCACATTAACAGACTTCCTAGAAGCTGAAGTGTCTTTGAGCAAGATATCGAAATCCACCAGCCCCTTTATGCTTGCTTTGTAGCTGAGTCTGACTTGTGGCCACAAGTAAAAAATAGATTTTCCATTCAGAAGAAGTGTCTTTATTATTCAAGTCCTTATGATTTATTGTTGTCTCTGATCTGAAATCACCAGGGTGATTATGTAGACCATCTGCTGCTTAGTTCTCACTGAAGATGCTGATTGTGTCAGGACTATTCTAATACTGTAAGGTTCTCAAAGAGCAGTTATAGAATGCTGTAAATTTACAGAAGCTATGTACACATCATTACCAAAAACATTTCCGTTGTTTATTAGAGTATTTCTCAAACTTATTTGAGGGATCATACAGTTTTGTCATGGCCAGTAGAGCCATCTATTATATAGTTATTTCATGACTAAAATTACACTATAGTTGCCATCTCATTTAAGTGTTGGACTGAAGTAAATAAACATTAGTAGAGCCACTTTTGATCATATAAGAGATGTTTTTAGCTTTTAGAATTGGAAGTAAATGGACTTTATGTCACATTCACCCATTCATACACTGGTGGCAGAGACTATTATCTAAGTTACCACCTCTAAGTTACTAACCTTTCACACACACATTCACACACTGTGGCTTTGCCTTCCAGGGCAATTTGGGCTTAAGTAATTTGCCCAAGGAAACTTCGACACACTTAGCTGGGGGAGCTTTTTTTCATGCTGTTCTTCATCTCTGTCCTCTATCAACTTAGCAGCCAAGATATACAATGCTTCCAAAATAACTAATGAAAAGTTTGTTTGTAATGAAATTCTTAAAGGTAATAATATAAAGAAAAATACTTATTCATCCATGGAAAGCTAAATGAGCATGTAAACTCTCGCCAAAAAGCCCTGCTTCACATCTTTCATGCAGTTTCCTTGTGTGTGTGTGTGTGTATGCATGCACATTTATTCTGTGTGTGTGTGTGTGTGTGTGCGTGTGCGTGTGCGTGTGTGTGTGTGTGAGAATGAGTAATCCCATCCTGTACTTCATAGGTAATTCAATGTTACAAAACTTTGAGAAATGTGTTCCAGTCCCGTAAAAAATCTGAAAATTTGAATATGTAAGATTTTGACTATTGGAAGTTCCCTGTAAAGAGCAGAGTTTATTTTCTCTCACAAGAGAAACACTTAACAAACCAGAGGGGTAGATGGTGACACAGCTACATCTTATTCTAAAACGTTAGACACAAAGGGTTTGTGAAGACATTTGAGCTAGTCCTGACAACTTTAAAGCGCTTTTTAAGGGTTGAGACTGTTTTAGAGTCAGTGTTACAGTTGGGTTTTGGTTATTGTTAGGGTAAGGGTTTTGGTTAGACATTTATTTGTGATGGATAAGGTTACAGTTAAGTGCTCTGGAATGCATTGTGTCACTGAGTGTCCTCACATAGATAGATATCAGTGTCTGTGTGTTTCTAAAGCCTGTGGTGGTATCAGCTTATTGTGTTTTATAAACACACTGAAGTCGTTTTCTCCTCTAAATTCTGTAGCGCTGAAGTCAGAGATATGAGAACAGCAGCAGAATGAAACAAGGGAACTGGTTTGCATCTGCTCCTGTGACCACATCTGAATCCATGTCCAGATCCCGCATGGGAAGATCAGGATATATGCTGCGGTCTGACTAATGTCACTGACATGCACATGCAAACTCACACTGCTGTTCATGGTTACTGTCACTCAGAGACGTGACATTTACTATTGTTTTTCTTGAGCAAAACTAACGATAAGGCCAAAAAACAAAGATGTGGGGACTTGCCATGTAAATATAAGGCATCTTACTTCTATTGAGCAAGTTTTCTGTGGGATGCTAATCATGTGCAAATTATTCTAAGTTACATTTGGAAATGAAAAAATGTTGAAATATTTTAGCAGCACTGCTTGAAATAAACCGTCCACATGTCAGGAATAGTTGAATCATCATTTCCTCCTTTCTCTTTTTTCTACTCGTTGTCCTTCCTGTTTTGTCCCCATTTCATTTTTACTCTTCTTCCCTCCCCCTTTCTTTCCCTTTTCCTCTCACTCCCACTCTGTTTTCTTTCCCTTTCTTGCCTTTGTTTATTTTTCCTTGTCTCTATAATTGAATGCTGGTGGTCACAGTTGTGTTTCTTTTTGATACAACCACCCTCTCTTGATGCTTAATAAAGATGTTACTGAAAGTCGCAGTCCTTCCCTACCAACTCCCCTTTTTTCCAATCCTTCAGCTGGGAGAAGCGAGTAGACCAGAGGGGCAGGTACTACTACGTGGACCACAACACCAGAACCACCACATGGCAGAGGCCCACAGCTGAGTCTGTGCGCAACTACCAGCAGTGGCAGAGCCAGCGCAGCCAGCTGCAGGGCGCTATGCACCAGTTCAGCCAGCGCTTCCTCTACCAGGTATTCCAACCTTTCCCTGGCCAAGTTTAATTGCAAGTTTTAAGTGTATATGAGATGATGACACGTCACTTAAACGTGATGAATTATTACATTGAGCCAATATCCTGCAATGGATTATATGGAGGCCTGAAATTACTGTCAGTATCCATGTCTTAACCTGACTGACAAAACCACAGTCACTGTGTCAAATTCACAACTAATGGCCACAATTGGCCAGAATCTTTTTTGGTCATTCATGAGTAATAAGCCCTGTGTTTTTCTGACTATGTAGCATCATGTGAGACCACATCTTGATATCCCTTATCAATGTTTACTATCTCTGTAGGTTTATTAATTTAACTAAAGCTCAAATAGCTCTCATGTACTGAGACACTTTGCCCTGCAGCTTAGGGAATGGTGTATTTCGTGCTTTGAGAATTCTATTTGTATTACTTTTGTAGGTTTGTGTTTTAGGAAAATGCATTTGGACAGTGACACAATTTTTGTTATTTTGCATCTGTACACAACCATGGATTTGAAGAAAATCAGTCAAGATGCAAATGAAGTGCAAGAATCAGCTATAATCTGAGGGGTACGACAAGAGTATTGCACTAATCATTTGGGAAGTAAAACTGTTTTTACACGAAGTCCCATATGTTCAGAGGCTCAAAAGTACTTGGACGATTCACTGACCACTAATTTTATGGCCAGCTGTGATTTATTCTCTCATTAGTCCATGACAAATTAAGCAGATTAAAACTCTGGAGATGTTGAATCTGTTGAACCTGTATTTACTAGCTGTTCAGATGATCTCTAAAAGAATTCACTGGCAAGCTCAACAACACCAAGGAGTCTTGGGAAATACGAAAACGACTAAAGTGGATGATTGCAAAATTCATTTCTAGATAAAGAAAAACCTCATCTTAACATCCAGACAAATCAAGAACACTCTTGAGGACATAGATGTATCACTAGCTATATTTACATTGACACAAATATTCGGAATAAAGGGCTGATCAAAATAAAAATGCTTCATGTAAACTCTTCAATTGGAAGATTCTGATCCGATTCGGCGTTCGGAAAAAAAATATATTCTGATCGGGATGGTTTATGCTGATCCTTATTCCAAATTGCGTCCATGTACACACTTATTCTAATCGCGTCTTCCTGTTTGTGGTGAAATTACTCTCACTGCGCTTGTGTGCCCTATGTCAACGTGACGTGACAGCAGCACAAAACTTGGAATGATGCTCCTGTCTTCCCGCTCTCTCCTCCTGTAACACAGGAGTGTTATGCATTACTGAGCCCGTAGCTCTATCACGGAGAACAGTACAAATAAAAGCAGGGCTTTCAGAACCTGGCGCAGGTCCATTCTTTAAGAGTGCCGAGTTTAAATTGCAGGGAAAATCGCGAAAGTGCAAAGCGTAGCCACATCGGTGTTTGTTTACAGCACAGGCAGAAGTACAACTTCTTCTTCTGTGGTTATGTTAGGGAAATTAGACAAATCTGCGCATGTCAAAATGCTGCTTTTCTGATTAAAGCTTGGTGCATGTATACGCACGTCATGATCGGATTATTTGATTTAGCGTCCATATAAAAAGTGGATTCGGTATTTCCAATCCCTCAAATTTTTAATCTGATTAAGAAATTTTATGCATGTAAACATAGCTATTGTCAAACTCTACAGTCAAGAGAGGCCTTCATTCAGGATGTATTGATGTAAGTGCAGGAGGCCACCATTATGCCTAAAAAAAAAAACGATCAAAGAGAGAAACAAACATTCAGAGTGGCCAAAGCAACAGTTTGGAACGCTCTCAACATGAAGCCATCCATTGGCAAGCTGAGCAACAGCGGAGGACCTGGAGGACCACGGAAGACAACTTAAGTGGATGATTGCAGTTTGTTTCCTTGGTTCTTTCTTCACAGTATTCAGCCAAATCAAAAACACTCTTGAGGAGTGAGACATATTATTGTCAAATTCTACAATCAAGAGATGCACTCATGAATGTAAATACAGACAATTTATAACAAAGGGTCTCTGTTTTTTTTCTATCCATGTATCCATAAAGGTTTAAACGTTCTTTTCACACACAAAAGCAGTCAGGCAGTGAAACATGTGGCTGTGCTCAGGGTTAAACTATGAGCTCTTTTGTGCATGTTTTCTTGTTCACACACACACACACACAGAGTCCATAAATAGTCACCACTATCTGCAGTGTGGGCATTCCAAGACCGAGAAGTGTACTATCAACATAAAGGCAGACCTGTTTGACTTTTCTCACACACACACACGAAAGGAGGAGAGAGAAAAATGCAAAGTTTTCAGCTTTCATTAAATCAAAGTTTTACACTCCTGGTTTGGTGTCACCATAAAATTAATCACTGGGATTTCTGGAAATGATTAAATACATTGTCTTTCAATTAGTAAGCTACGTAATGGTGCATCTCCGAAAATTAGAACATTGTGGAAAAGCTACATTTTTTCATAATTGAATTCGGTTATGCATATTAGGAGATTGTGGATCTCAGATTATGGAGTATTTTCCAGGATAAATCGAAAAAAAGATTTACAGAGGCAAAATAATAAAAATTGTGTCACTGTGCAAATACTTATGGAATTAACTGTGCTTATGACAATGATATTTATCGTAAGAGTAGTGTCAACATAACATTTTACAAAACACTACAGCAAATGTGTTTAACGAAATGCCACGTTTTTGAAATCTTGTAGTGTTTTTACTTTCAGGGCAACCGAAAATGATCCTAACACATACAAGCAATACCTCCTAACCCTATCCTTCACATTACCTCAATTCATGTGATAGCATTGGGTCCCCAGGGTCTCAAAAATGATGCGACCTGGTAAAGATTGGTTCCACGCTGATGCTATTGTGAGTTTGTGCAGAGTAATTACAGCCTGTTAGAAACCTCAGCGGGGGCAGCCTAAGGGTCATTAAATGCACACACACACCCCCCCCCATTACCATCTTTGCTTTATTTCTATCCTTTAACCCTCCATGACCTTCCTTCAATCTTTCACTTGCTTTTCCAAATTCCCCATAATCTCAATTTGCCTCTGAAAATCCCCTTATTCTGCATACACTAAACTATATTTTTATCTCGGCATATTCAGAGACACTCTCCCTCTCTTTTACTCAGTTTCCTGCCGCTCTCCACTTGCTCCTCTCACCTCTCTTAAATTACCTCCTTTGGCCTCCCTCACTCTGTGACTCACTGTTCATTCTCGCTGGAACAACGACCCTTAACAGCAGAACCTGAATCGGCCCTGTGTTTTATCACTCACAGCGCCGCTCTGAAAGCTCACACACGTCCACACGACTGAACGTCACAATCACTCATGTTTACACACAACCCTCTGGAGCTCATGTTTCCATACGGCACATTTGCAAGCGGTTATACCATGAAAGCACAATGCACAGAAATAGTTTAAACTGCATTGATGCTCGTCTTGTTAACATATTTTGAATTTGAGAAAGAGCTTGACAGTGTTATATGTTGTGTTTATCACCTCAGTCTGTCTAGGCAGATCATTTTCCTCTGCACAATATAATGTTATATTTAAAAGACATTCATTTTTATTTTTATGTGTCTTATATTCTCACTTCCTGAAAAGGTCTCCTTGAGGCCAGAGAGCTGGCATTTGCTTAGTTGGGCTCTTGAAGAGACACCAGTTGTTTACATTTTCTCAAACTGGTAAATAAGTTAATAGCAATTCTTGTTTGTATCTTTGATAGAATCACAATAATAATAATATCTTTAATAAAGTCAGTCTAGTTGTGTGCAATGGCCATTTTTTTTATTTTTTTTTGTTTTATTGAACAAAACAAGTAATTCAAAGGTTTAAACTTAGGGGAAATTGAAAGGTTCCATTTGTTCTAACAATTTGTGAAGCAACCAGTCAATCAAGAAAATCATTCGCAGATTGATTAATAAAAATAATGTTTAGTGGCAGCAACTAGTCACAGCCGAATTACAGTATAATTTGAAAACAGCTGTATTTCTAGATTTTGTATTGAAGATGCATCACCTCAGATTTACTGTGTGGGTCCAAACCACACTAAACTGTTGATGAACCAGAAGGGCAATTAAAAGTAGGAATATGCACCACCAAATATTCACCAGGGCTGCAATTGCCTAGTTTTATTATTAATCAATGTGCTGATTATTTTCACCATTAATCTATTAAATATTTAATCTAGAAAATGTCAAAAATAGTGAAAAATACTCATCATAATTTTCCTTATTCCAAAATAATATCCTCAAATGGTTTCTTTGTTCAACAATCAAAACCCAAAGACCTAAAGTATTTTACTGTCATAAATGATGAAGAAAATCAGCGAATCCCTACATTTAAGAAGCTGGAAACAGAGCATATTTTGACTGGAAAGTCTGATTACTAATATCCTTCTTTTTATTCTCTAATCAATTAATTGACTCAACTCTAATATTCAGCAGAAGAAATATTTTCTTTCTGCAAGTGAGCATCACTTAATATGAGATAAGAGGCAGCATAATACATATAAAAAGCGCTTAACTCCATCTGCATGAGGCACACAGCTGAGCCACCCTGCTTGAATGGCTGATGAACTCACTGACCTCAGGTTAACTGGATCTTTCTCAGTCATTTTGACTTCTGGCCCAAAGAAATTTGCTCTCTGCACATATTAAAATGACATGGAAACTGTTCTTGAAAAAGAATTATGATTAAAGCTTTTACAGCTGTAAACATGAGTAGTTTTAATTTTTTAATTATATGAACAGGTTTGTTTATCTTCTGAAGCTACATAGCCATTCCCACATGTTTAAAGTCACAAGCTAAAATCATCTTTAACCTGGCATTAATAATGTTCTCGGAGTGTTTAGTAGGAAGCAACTGGACTTCTTATCTTGTTTGAAGATGTTTCGCCTTTCATCCGAAAGGCTTCTTCATTAATGATGTCCCCCTCATCCATAAAACAGCCCATTATTTCACACATTTGTGTCAATATACTACTTTTCCCTTTCTTCCTCTCCCTCCCTTGTTTTCTCAAGTCTCTCTTTTCCTCCTTCCAGCCTCACTCCATCTGGAAGCTGCTGAGGAGCTCAATGGTCAGAGCCAAGATGAAGTCATCATGTCTTTATATCATTATATTCTCCTTTTACCTTTTTTAGTCACAGAAAACCCATAAGGGTGGGGCACTGGAGCATAGATTGGCTGTCGATGGCCCGACATACACACACGCACACACACGCACACACACGCACACACAGATAAATACACACCCTTTAACCCTGTTATGTGCCACTTTCGCTCCTCCGGAAGGCTCCGTCCTTTCCATCCACACTCCCTCAGAGTTTCCATGACAGAGCCATTTTGAACAGGCATAGTAATATTTGTTTTAAGAAAATGCTGCTTGAAGAGTCGATGCCATTTGATGGACTTTACTGGACATGAAACTTGCTTTTTGCAAAACAGCCGTCATTTTTTATGGTTTTTCAATGAAAAAGATCTTTGAAAGTCCACCAGCTTTTATCTTTTTTCACCTTGGTATATAGCCAGTAAATGACACAAAGCACTACCTGTGCTGCCATTTGGTTAATATATGCAAAGCCACCAAAACTACATTTTCACACATTATTTGATGTTTTTTTTTTTTTTAGATAAATGCTTGTTTGTCCATTTTAAGACATGTTTGGCAACAAAACCATCAAGTAGTGTGGCCGCCTTTAACTTACGTACAGCTAAACTGCAACTTTAAGCAGGGTAGCTTGTTGTCATTAAAGGGGCATGTGCTCCTCATGGTCATACACTTAATGATGTTGAGGTTGTTTGTGACACGCCTAAACCGGTCTACTTGATAAACATCTCTTAATATGAAAACCGATCAGCAGTCAGGAATGACTAACAAGCGTCTTTTCAGATATCTTTCCACTCAAGCTTGTGTGTGTGTGTGTGTGTGTGTGTGTGTGTGTGTGTGTGTGTTTTTCCAACATAAGAAGCTATCCATTGACTGTTTGCCACAGACAAACTTTCCACACTCTGGTGTGCACACACACACACAAAATCTGTTTTTTTTCAGTGACTCTATATGAGTACAGGCTGAGTAAACCCCAAGGAGATTTCCAGGCCCATGGTGAATAAAGGTGCCTTTTGTGAGGCCTGGAGTGGGTTGGGGTGGCTGGAGAGGAGGCGGGTTGGTTGGGGCGGGGGGGTGTCCAGTCTGGAACAAGCATGAATGTTCCCTCAGTCCCCTCAGACATCACACTTCCTTGCCTAGTTTCACAGCCCTGCCAGAAAAGAGAGAGAGAAAGGAGCAGAACCTCAGGGTGGGGTACAGATGGTGCCAGGGTGGAGCAGGACGAGGAAGAGGAGGAGGAGAAGGCAGAAGGTGGGCTGTGTTTGAGGAGGTGAGCGGGAAGCTGGAGGAGGGTGGGACTTGCATCTAGCCAGTGAGCTCATTGGGACAGCGTTGTTGTTTTATCCTCCTACCAAGCATGTAGTTTTTGGAAGGCATACGATCCACCAACCGGCCAGTTCCCTCAGTTGCCCCTTACTGCTGCAGCAGAAAGGAGCAACCCCCACCCCCTTCTGCCCCGAACAGGCACACACACACACACTTCAGCCAGCCTGACTTACCTATAGGTATCATCCCTGATTTCGTGTGTTGGTTAACTAAGTGAGTTTTTTTTATTTCTTATTTTTTAGTTATTCAAACTTCCTTGTTTTGCCTCATTTCTGAATTTTTTGGGATGTTTTTTTTGCTTCAACCATTTTCCTCCTTATTGTCACTACTGTATGAGGATCGGGCCATACCGTATGACAAGGACAAACCACTGAGAGAGGAGGCCACCAGAAAGATGTCTTAACTGGATTTGTTTTGTCTCTCTCTCTCTGTTTTTTTTTCCCCTTAGCCGTCTGGCGCTCCGGTAGAAAATGATCCTCTGGGCCCGTTGCCTACTGGATGGGGTAAGTTTGCCTCCTGGTGCAGACTCTGCACCTAGATTACTGGTTCATATATTTTCAACGTTTTGATTTGTCCATAGACCCTTCAGTTTTCTGTCCTCTGTACATGTTAATCTGATGGATCAGAACTGGACTGTTTAAATCCAAATCTGAAAGACTCTCCTGTCTTTCTAGAACTGGTACTATATTGGTGTTTGGGGTAACTTGCCAGTGTTAATTGGTATAAAAGTAGTGTGTTTCACTTCTGTAGGCTGCTGTGAGGCAGTAAGATTTTGGTGGACGGTTGCAAAATGTTTGCAGCATGGTATGTTTTTTTCTCACAGAACCCTTTAACACATTTCTGATGATTTTAAGCCTAAATGCAACGTCAAAAACAATTCTGCTTCTGGGCTGTGTCTCTCATATAGTGAGCAATTCAGTTGTTAGATTGATTAATTTATGTCCCCTCTTATGGTCTTGATTTTCGTTCCAATGTTAAAAAAAAACTGGATAAATTGTCTCTGGGTTCTGTTCTCTGCTCATGTTATAACAATCCATCACTGAGCACAGTGCCTTTATACTAAAATCCACAAATTACAGAGGCTGTGTTATTAAAGGAACACTTCATCATAAAGCCTTTTCCAGGCAAGTAATGTAACCAGATCTGGGCAGAATCATGTCATATGCACACATTCATTCATTCATGAACGTGTGCCGCTGGCAATTCCCAGTCTCACAAACTTGCTCTCCAAAAACCGTCACTCCTTAGCCATGATGTCTTTTCAACATGTTGTGGTACCTTGAGACGAAAAACCTCAATTATATCACTGGTTTGGACTGGCTTGTTTGGCGCACTCCTTTTCATCTGCTTACCCTTCACTAATTTTTATTTATTTAATTTTTTTTAAAGATAACATTCAAAAAATAAAGATAGGAGGAAAGAGGGAAAGATAGTAAAGGAAAAGAAACTGGCAAATAAAAAAGAAGCTAAGAATGGGGAGGGGGGTGTTCAAACTGGATAATAAAGTGGGGGTGGAGTGAATCAAGGAGAAAGCTAGGAAGAGTTGCAATGTGAGCACTACTGTTTCTGGGCCCTCCACACACTCCTGTTAATGAGAAAAAGATGTCAGAACCTAGGAGGGAGGAGGATGGGGCACCAGCCCCTCTCTCATGAGACCAGTGGCCTACCCTACACGCAAACACACAACAGACTTCCATACAATTCTATTCTCTGTTTATCATTCAACTGTTTGCTTCTCCTTAGAAAGTGAGATCTAAACTCAGTGTCTAATATACCAGAAACATGCTCACTGTAGTGTCCTGGTGAGATATTTAGAACAAGCTGCAGTGAAATATCACACGAGCCTGCTGGTTTTCTATCATAGGGTTGAGAATGTTTTTTTTGTTTTTGTCCACAGAGAAGCGTCAGGACAATGGCAGAGTGTACTTTGTTAACCACAACACAAGGACGACTCAGTGGGACGACCCTCGGACCCAAGGGTGAGTCTGTGCATTTGAAAAAGTGCTAACATTTTGCGTGGGACTGCATGAGTTTGCTTGCATGTGAAATGGTGTGCTGCTTTGGATGTTACATGCACTGATGTCAACAGAGGGCATTTCACAGGAACATTGCATCATTTAGCTTACAAACTGGCTACTCTGAATTGAAAAACAACATTTGTTCAAGAAAATTAACTTCAGTCTCTGCAACCCTAATTGTAGTTCATCTCACGGCTCCCCAAACTATGATCTTCCAGAGATGGATTTATGTTTTTGACTTCAGTCTGATCCCTTTACAGCTTTAATTTCTCCCTTTTTTTTCTTTTCGTTTGACATTTAAATATTTCACAAGCTCTTAAAATTATTTTCCTCTCACCTCACTCATTCTTGATAGTCCAGCTATCAATCAGAATCTTTAGTCCTGTTTATGACCACACTCCGCCTGAATTTGAGGGTATCTGTTTGCCTTCATAGATGGAGAAACTAGGATTAGTTTGTGCCTTCACTGTGTTAACGTTCAAGTCAAAGAGTACACTGACCTTTGACAATCAAGAAATATTTCTGTCCAACACACACTGTTGTTCTCAAGATTTTTTTATAATCTTTTAGGAGGCTTTTAACCATGCAAATTCTATTTTTGGCAGCCATATCCAACCTCTTTTAAACCTGCATTTGAATGATTCATTATTTGTTAAAATTGTCTGTGTTGATGAAATGTTCATTAGCACTGACAGTCAGATTAGCACTCTGACTGTCTTTCATCTCTCAGAAAGGCAATACGTCGCAGGACACAGCTTGTGAAAACATTTGCAGCAGACTGAATGATAGAAGAAAGTCTAGAAATACCTTCAGAAAAGCACAAAGAGTTTTTTCAAATGATTATGCAAGAGGCATAAAATGCGATGAGGGCGGAACCAGGAATTCTTGGCCTCATACATAATACTGTCCTATAGTCTTTCCAATAAAATAATATTTTTAACACAGGCCACTTTATTCTGCTCTTCAACAGCAAGCAGACACTCTGAATAAGTTAAGCATGCCTTGTCATGTAGACAAGGCCATCTCAGCCAGGGAGTTCCCGTGAATTTTGTAACAGCCTGGGGCTTGAGTTTTAGTGTCCAAGGCTTTAGATCCACAGGTTGGTGGGAACGTGTGTCAGTTTCATCCCCAGGATGGGGTCCCACCAGCTGGGACTGTGCTCACTGCCATTTCCCTGTTGCAGGATGATCAAGGAGCACCCCCTGCCCCCAGGCTGGGAGATGAAGTACACCGCTGAGGGAGTCCGATATTTTGTGGATCACAACTCACGCACTACCACCTTTAAAGACCCCCGGCCTGGGTTTGAGTCAGGGTAAATATTCTCTCAACCCTTTCTCCCAAACCAGTTTTTCTATTTGCCCTGCTTAGACCTGTTTGGTCTGATATAAACTGGACAGCGAGAATTAAATTAAACGCTCCCTCTGCTGTAAGAACCCTCTAAGATCATGAAAAATATCAAAACTACATTTAAAGTACATCATCATTTTATTTATCTATTTTTAATTAGTCCATTTTTAATCTTTTGCCTTTAAGGTTTGGGTGAGACAGAATCAATTTAAGTGCTGCAGATACCTTGAAAATCACAGCAATGTACACACACACGAAAAACACGCACATATACATTTCATCCCCTCAGCCTGTTGATGTTTGTCTTGCTTATTACTAATCTTAAATCTAACCGCAGAAGTCATGTGAATGTGCAGATGTACAACAACAGATCCGCTGCAGACTGCACTGTCATGTATGTGACTGTGTGTGTGTGCGCGTGTGCTACAGTTTGTGCCATTCTGTGTTCTCTTTTGCTATGTGTGTATTAGCCTGTCTGTGTGAGCGCATCTAAAAGCTGCTTTTCTTGCTGATATTTAAAAGTATTTTTATGCTGTTGGTCATGGAGATGTCCTGAATGAGTCTTCACTGTTTTTACACCGAATCCTGCATCAGTGTATGTGTGTCTGGGCCAACGCTCTGCTCCTGCGGCCTTCATTTCCTTACCCAAGATGTGCCTGGCAAGCACAAACCCAGTACATTCGAAGCCTCCTTCTTCTCTTCCCGTGTGTCGTTCACTCCTGTCTTCCTCACATTGTCTGTCTCACTCTTTCTTTTTTCGATCATTTGAGTCTTTGAGCTGCTTTGTCCTATTCATCAGGCACTTATCCACTATGTGTGTGTGTGTGCGTGTGTGCGTGTGCGGGCGTGTGTGTAGTGGGTTGGTAAAGCTTATACTAACACAGCTGCAGGCCCAGAGTCAGCTCCACCTCCGAGGCCCAGATGCACCAAGTCGTGCAGAATGTGTTGTGTGAATGCAGTATTTATTTTGAGCTTCTGGCTTGCGTTCTCATATTTTTATCGATCATCTGATCAGTTAAGCGTTGAAAATATACGACCCCATGGCAGTTATTTAGGTTTAGATTAATTCTGTATTTATTCAGACAGGATTCCCTGTGCATTTTGTTCAAACAAAGAAAAATGGACTGAGTTTCTGTTCTCTCTCTCTAATTTGTGCGTGGATGTGTGAGAGCAGGTCAAGACAGGGCGGTTCACCTGGGGCTTATGATCGCAGTTTCAGGTGGAAATACCACCAGTTCCGTTTCCTGTGCCATGTAAGTGTGTAACTGAAGATTCAAGCCAGAGTAAAACTCACCTCACTCACACACCTCCTCATGATCTGCATTTTGATGTGCACGCCCAGAATTCAGATCATTTCACCCATGTTCTTAAGAAACAGATTATGTATTTGTTTATAAAGTTCCTTATAATACAATCCTGATATTAAAAAAGCTGGGACATTGTTTAAAATGTACTGTGTATAGTTACAGAATGTGTTGATTTGCAAAACAATGAAACCCCATATTAATTGAAATTGGCAGAAAGACATTAATCGTTGAAAATGAGAAACTTTATTGATTTTGGAAATTACACAGCCATTTTTAATTTGATACCAGCAACATGTTTTTAAAGGTTGGGACAGTGGCAACAAAAGACTTGAAATTTTGTGAAATGCTATAACAAAACACCTGGTGGAATATCTCAGAATAACTGGGGTTAACTGGCACAGGTGAGTATAGTGATTGGATATATAAAGAGCAGAGCATAAAAAGAATTTGGGCATTTCATTGAAAGATTCACAATCCGAGGAAGTCTCTGTGCGCAGGAGGCAGAGCCACTTTGTCTGGGCCTGAGCTCATTCAAGATGGGTCAAAGTGAAAATTTTCTTGTGTTTTGGTGAGCCAAAATTTGAAGTCGTTTTCACAAATAGACACTGCATCCCCCAGGCTAAAGAGGAGAGGGGCCATCTGACTTTTTATCAACACCCAGTTCAAAAGCCAACATCCATCATTGTATTATGGTTAGTGCACATGGCATCAAGGGTACAGGTTTTGGAGCTACATATGAATATGAAGAAGCAGAGAATGATTCACGAATTGTCTTACTCATTTTAGAAAGACAGTGTCAAATGACATTCTGTACGTATGACAGCAGCATGGCTCTGTAGTAAACGAGTCTAGGTGCTAAAACTGGCTGCAGTCCTGACATTTCACCCACTGAAAATGTTTAGTGCATTATGAAACGTTAAGTGTGACAAAAGAGACGTGTTAAGCACTGGAAATCATACATCAAGCATGAATCGAAAAATATGCCTCATCCAAAATTGGAGTAGTTGGTCTCCTCAGTTCCCAAATGTTTTCCGAGGGTTGTTAAAAGAAAAGGTGATTGTAACTGCAGTAAAGTTGACCCTGTCCCAACTTTTTGAAAATCATTACTGCCATCAAATTCTAAATGAGGATATAATTTCCAGTCAAAATTAAATTCAATATCTTGTCTTTGTGATATTCTCATTTAAAAATGGGGTTTTAATGTTTTGTAAATCATCACATTTCAATCATTTCTCTTGCCTCTGAGCTCTCCCGGTGACCTTTTCTGAGGGTTGTAAGGTGCTCAGTACAGAAATATAACACCTTCTCAGGCACATTACTGTTGCCTTGCTACTAGTTCTACTTCATTCAAAAGCAAACTGCAAAATTTTTTAACCGATGTCAAAAAACAAACAAACGATTAACAGTCTGCCAGTTGAAATTGTGAAATGACTCCAGTTCCACACGTTATTTCGTGGTGATTTATGAAAAACCTCCAGAGGTTTAACTTAACTCAAACCTGGGAATGATTACTGCAGATATTCAAACTTACTCTCCTTCTTTTGTTTTTATTTTACAGTCCAATGCTTTGCCCAGCCATGTAAAGATCTCTGTGTCCAGACAGACGCTGTTCGAGGACTCCTTTCAGCAGGTCAGAGACACACATTTCTCTACTGAAATATCGCCACATGTAGTGTTTAGTTTACAAAAATTTTCAACTGAAACTCCTTATACATTGTTAGTTAATGTTGATTAAAGGTTGATGATCAAAACATAATGGTGAGCTGTGACAAGATTTTGTTAGATATACAAAAGGCCATAATCATACGTTATAACATTAAAATACAACATTTGTCACAATCATACACTCATATTCACATTCATACGCTAGTGGTAGAGACTACCATCTTCTCTTTGACATACTGACTGCAAGGATAGGGTCTACAAAAACATTCAAATGTTACTAAAAAGGACTATCATATATTTGTTAATAATCTTTATATTGTCGTCATCAGATCATGAATGTGAAGCCATACGACCTTCGCCGCAGACTCTACATCATAATGAGAGGAGAGGAGGGACTTGATTATGGTGGCATCGCCAGGTAAGATTAAATGCATCCATCTGCTGCTCACATTCTGCATTCTGTCATGTAAATGCTTTGAACCACGGACTTTTTCGCAAACTTGTATTAATGTTTGTTTAAATGTTGGTAAATGTAATGGTGTGTTGTTTTTCTTGCTGCCACTTGGCCAGCTCTGCACCACCCTCTTCCTCCTCCAGAAGCAGCTTGGAGTTGCCGTTTCAGGCAAAACTGAGATGTTGGCACTGAAAAAGGAGTATGACAGAATGTGTAACTGTTTGAATGTTTGCTGGTATTCCAAACAAGTTATTTTTGCCCAAGCCTAGAGTGGAGTGTGAGAGATTTTTGTGTGAGTTATGGTTGCTATCACAGGTCTCACTCTAAATTGCTTTTAAATGTTGCTTTTTCAAACCTAA
>KV751413.1:291237-308278 GCA_001698575.1 Mola mola
TGGTTGAACATTTTAATTTTTGTGTAATGAGTCTGGACTATATTAAATGTTCACTTTCTTAAATAAATGATGAACAATAATGATATTCTCATCAGCTATGCTTTGCCTATGCTACAGTATTTAAACCCACAATATGCCATTCCTGTGAAGAGCTTGAATTACTGAGTTTCATTGTCATATTTGTCACATTGTTTTGTATCATGTCCTATAAACTGTTCTTGGATCATGTTCTGTCCGATCATGTTCTTTGATTCTCTGTATTTGTTATCTATATGATATGTCTTTGGCCAGTATTATTAAAAATTTGCTTGACTTGATCTTCGATGTCATCTCCCAGGTTTATGTGCCGTAAGCATGCATAATGCATCATGTGATGTTTTCTATTGCTCTGCAGGGAGTGGTTCTTTCTGCTGTCCCACGAGGTGCTGAACCCCATGTACTGTCTGTTTGAGTATGCTGGCAAGAACAATTACTGTCTGCAGATCAACCCAGCCTCCTCCATCAACCCTGACCACCTCACATACTTCCGCTTCATTGGACGCTTCATCGCCATGGTGAGATTCACTCCACAGTTGGATTTGAACCATACTTAAAATTTCATTTGCTTTTAATCTGAATCAGACAACCTGACTCAAAATAAGGAATTCAAATTGAATTAATATTTATTATGTGATTCTCTGAACATGCAAAGTAACTAGTATTTAAAGTTATCAAAGTGAAGTAAAACAGTATGTTATTTTCCCTCGTAATGTTGACACTGAATCTTTGATTTTCTCATTTTTTTAATGCAAATGTATATCAGTTTCATATATAATTTATCAATCTCCTTTTTTTACTAATAATCAGTATCAGTACACACTTAATGAAAGGTGCATTGTTCGATTCCATAGATCCTAATAGTATAAAGATAGACTACATGAGAGCTCCCCAAAAGTGAAGCTAGAACATCTTGATTGCCCCCTGGTGGCTCACTTCAGTATAGGTCCTAAACCCCTAATGGAAGATCATTATTTTAGGTAGCACTCGGCCCAACTAAAACCTTAAAGTATTGTTTGTGTCATTTTAGGTTAATTCTTATCACAGCAATGTGTTCCTTTTTTGTCAGTTTGGTTTTAATAAGTTATTTAATGCTATAAAAACAGGGTGAAACGTCATGATAGGCAACTGAGCTTTCGCAGTAGGTTGTATGGGCAGGAACTTAGTACTGCGGCTACTATGCAGACCTACCAGAGAAGGTGGGAGCACTTGTTTCCCACATATTTTATTTTTAATGTTTGTACAATGGGCCAAAGTGGCGATGCGTTGTCCATCTTTTTTCATGTCAATGGTCGATTTGTACTGCTGACATATTTACGAATCGATTTAATGTATAGTTGGTGAGGCCGAGCTCCCATTAGCTTGCTCCATTGGCACAATTTGTTTATGTGGATAAGTTTGGGGCCATTTTAATGTAATTTAATAGTGACAGCAGAGATTCCGACATTATGTTTCCAACTGTAAATAAATTACATACTATAATATGTCTTTCTCTCTGGAGTCAACTAAAAAATGCTGCAGACCCAAATAATACACCGTCCGTCCCTCCTTCCACCTACCACCCTACCGCTCACCCACACCATGACCACACTGCCGATGCCACCACCCACCATCAGCTGCCTATATTTAATCCCAGAATGCACTTTGCTAATTTTCCTTGTCATGACTCTCTACCAAACCCCTCTTCCTCTCTCCTTTTCCTTCTCTCTCCTCTAGCTTTTAACGGTCAATCTTTATTCTCACTTTCCACTGACACCCTCTCCTGTCTGCCTGCCCGTCTGTGTGTATGTGTTTGTGTGTGTAAGAGAAAGGGAGAGACACACAGATGGTCAGTACGGATTCAGTGGGACAGAACAGACTGTGACTGAGTCAGTAAATGGATGTCTGTGTTTTTCTTGGCTTGTTTCAGCTCTGAGCAATCTGTTTTTTCTTCCTTAATTTTAAACAGCTCCGTGGTGGCTGCTCACTCCACCTCTCTTTTTCATCACAAAACAGGCTGAGGAGAGATGATGACTTTATTTGAAGCTGTGTTTTGTCTCTATCGTGATCTCATCTACAAGACTCTTTACAGTGAAAATAATAATAATAATAACAAAATAACAAAAATGAGTGGGCAGAATTTCATTTTGAAGTCAGATCATGGCTGCAGCTACAAGGTTAGTTCTTCTCATCAGAAACAATTACTTTTGTGTACAGTATGTCCCCATTTCCTGCAGGTGTATACACAAAAGTGTTTGTGATAGATATTAAAAGAATTATCCGTTGTGTTTTCTTATTGGTAAATAATTTGGACGGAAGAAAAATCCTACCAGGCTGCCATGATTACAGAAATAAATGGCCAATACATATTACCTGCAAGGGGTGACTGGCTATTAGCTTTAGTGAAAACAAATACTCCCCTCAATTTTTACTTTGTTAAATCCAGAGAGTTATACCTAACATGTCATTGTGTTTAGTGAAAATTAGGTGATGTTCCTCGTTGTGGTTTTTAATTGGACAAATCCTCCCTGCAGGCTTTGTACCATGGAAAGTTCATCGACACCGGCTTCACGCTGCCGTTCTACAAGCGGATGCTGGACAAGAAACCCACGCTCAAAGACCTGGAGTCCATAGACCCTGAGTTTTATAACTCCATCATGTGGGTCAAGTAAGTGACAGGATTGGTGAATGTGTGCTCCATTGTTATTTTATAGACAACAAGTGTAAAGGGTGGAGGGAATTGATTAGTAAGGACAGTTTCCATGCTCCCTGTCTTGTGCCTTGCCTGCATGTATCTAGGGAGAACAACCTGGAGGAGTGTGGTGTGGAGCTGTATTTTGCACAGGACATGGAGATCCTCGGGAAGGTTTCCACACACCAGCTCAAAGATGATGGAGAGAATGAGCTGGTCATTGAGGAAAACAAGGAGGAGTATGTCAGGTAAGTTAATAGAGCTACAATTGGACAGACACAGTTGAATGAAACAAATGATCAGCCAAGGAGACCAAACCATTAGAATTAATGGTCTTCTGTCCCTCAGCCTGCTGACAGACTGGAGGTTCACCCGCGGGGTGGAAGAGCAGACCAAAGCCTTCTTGGATGGCTTTAACGAGGTGGTTCCTTTGGAGTGGCTTCGCTACTTTGATGAGAAGGAGCTCGAGGTTAGGAGTGGGACAGATGAAAGGAGGGTTATCAAAATTCTTTAAGTTTTAGATTGGAGTAAATTTTGCTTTGCATTCGACAGTTTGTTTTTAATTTTCAAAGTAGCCAATTTCTTCAGCTTTGTTTACCTATTAAACTCGTTAAATTAGACTTAAACAGATCTAGATTGCAATAAATCTGGTCTTTCTAGTACTTGCAGACAAAAAACATCTCTTCTAATTAATAGACAGTGAATTAAATTAGGACAAATTCATTGAGTTTATCACTGTCCTGTCCTGTGTTGTCCCGTGCTGATGAGTCACACATACCCAAAATATATACAACACAGAGCTGAACTTTCAATGTCATTTTTGTCTTGTTGTAGCTGATGCTGTGTGGAATGCAGGAGATCGATTTGGCAGACTGGCAGAAGAACACCATCTATAGACATTACACCAAGAACAGCAAGCAGATTCACTGGTTCTGGCAGGTATGGGCACACTGGTTTGCTGAGCATACAATGCCTTGGTCTAAACACACACACAATGTGTATTTGCAGTGAGTGATGGAGTTGTGTACCTGCAGGTTGTGAAAGAGATGGACAACGAGAAGAGAATCCGTCTGCTTCAGTTTGTGACGGGAACCTGTCGGCTGCCTGTAGGAGGCTTTGCTGAGCTCATAGGTACACAACACCATGTCAACATTTGTCATTCTGTTTTGTGTGTTTGTCGAGGTTCATTTTTTGATGGCACTATTTATAAAAAATTGAAAATTGAATCCTTAAAACAAAGCAGCACATTACAAAAAGCAAATGATATCATACTCCCTGAGCACAAGTAGTGATCGTTTCGTAGATTTTTTCCCACATCATCGGTTCCATCAGTACATCTGAGTCATGTCCAGGCATGTACTGAAAATGCAGAGGCCCCAGGGCACAAATTCTTTGACAGGCTCATATTGTTATTTTAGTTTCAAAAAATGTAATAAAAGGATGCTTGCCAAAATAGACCTTTTGTTTTAATGGATAGGATATTTTTGCTTTTTGACAGAAATTACTTCAACCCACCTACCAAACCAAAACAATTGTGTTTTTTTTTTTTAGCCCTAAAACACATTTCATTCAAACCTAACATGAATAAAATAAAAACAACAATAATTAACTCTTTTTGTGTGTTTGGAAGACACTCTTCAATGCATTAAACGTGAAAATATCCGTAGTGGAGTAACAGAAATTTAATGATTTCGTTAATGGAGTCTGGTCATTTCTGGTCAAACAACAGAGGAGTACATCATCCAAGCATGCCTGGTTGAAACAGTCAGTCAAAACTGTCAAAAACGAAAACGACAGATGAGCAATAGATTAATAGAGGCGATGTTAAACTTGCAGCCTAGCAGCCAGCAGGTTTCCAACATCCACTTCAGTGTCAGACTGAAGGGATGAACCGTCTTCAGCGCCCGGTCTGATTCATTGCCAGGGAGGCAAATGTAAGAAACACTGATAATGCTGGTAGCTGTATTTCAGTGTACTCGTTATCCTTTTTTCTCTCTTTTACTGTTCCAATACTCCAGCATTTTGTATCCATGTTTCTGCTACAAGAATTGACATTTGGTATTGACTATATTTTGGCTCTCAAGTTCCCACAGTCTCCTGACTCATTATCAGCCTAATACATATAGCCAATCAAAGCAAGCATAATTATTTTCTTTTTTGGAGACAAAGTAATTCTGTATCAACTTATTTGCAGTTCATCGCATGTACAGACAGACTGTTTATTATTTATTGTGTTTAAATACAACAACAAAAAGGCCTCCTAAAGGTCAGAGGCCTGTTTGGATGGTGGTTGTTCCATGCTTGGTATTTTACTCAGAGCCATTATGTTTTCACCCAACAGAAATGTTGTTTTTTAAATCCACAACCTGCTGATGTCATTGTAGATGCTTTTGATGAGAAAAATGTACATCATACCTCATTGATAACAAATTAACAGTCAGGATATTGCGTGGTAATAGACAGATAAAAAGGTTATTTCTGCTGTAAAGACAAGTTCAATGCAGCACAGTGTTTAGTGTAACATGACTTAGTTGTACTGCTGGAATAAGTGCTGTTGAAATCCATATCTTCCTGAATTTGCTGTTCTAGCATTGTGTAAATAAATACATGGTATCTATTTATTACTTGAATCTGGCTTTTCTAAGACAATTAAGAACATTCAAGTCGATATTTGATAAAATAACGCCATGTTTTTGTTTAATCACCCCTCAGGAAGTAATGGTCCCCAAAAGTTCTGCATAGACAAGGTGGGGAAGGAGACTTGGCTTCCAAGAAGCCACACGTGGTAAGCTGTCACTGTTGCATCTGTTAATGCTGCTGTTCTCAACCTCTGGTCGGCCTCATTGTGCTGTGGAGTTGTTTTATATATATAATAAATTTGTTCAAGAATTTACATGAATAAATCAATGTGTCAAATTTAAATCAAATTAAAAACATTTGAAAATCACCAGACCTCCCATTACTAGCTAATTCTACCACAATTCACTAATGAAAAAAGTAAATTAGAATTAATTAAGCTCAGTTGCCCTAATCTTTTGTGAGTGAAGACTCTTAAAAGGTGAATAGAATCATTCAAAATGTAGCAAGGGAACCCTTAAAGTAAAAAAGTCAGCTCCCCCTTCTTTCCATTGTTTCCAAGTGGTATTATTGTACAGTAGGTGCTGCTGTCACTGTTACAACTGGATCAGTCATAACACGGGACAAAACTTGACTTCATTCACTCAGTTTGTAACATAGGAACAGTACGTAGAGAGGCAGATATCTGTGGTCAATTTAAAAAAGGCAACACTCAAACACAGAGAGGAAAGACCTGTCTGTCTCTTCCTCACAGCTTCAACCGTCTAGATCTGCCACCCTACAGAAGTCTGGAGCAGCTCAGAGAGAAGCTTCTGTTCGCCATCGAGGAGACGGAAGGATTTGGACAGGAGTGATGCAGGAGACTAACACAAAAGGCGTACACTTAATGCAATGGGATTGATTTTATTATGAATAAATATTTTGCTTTTGTTAATCATAGGGATGAGAAATCGTCAGTCACCCCCTCCCACTCACCCAGGGGAGGACCATTTTTGTGAACCAAATTGTGAGATAAAGTTAGAGCTTGGAGATGGAGACACAAGTGTGTATGCTTACTCGTGTGAGTGTGTGGTTGCCCACATCAATGCCATTGTGTATATGTATATAGTTGGCATGTGTATGTGTCTGTGTGGGCTTGGCAAGACACTACATACAATTGTATTGACTGGACTCACCTCACATACCTAAACCTTGACTCACTGCTTAGAAACGCACCAAAGCCTTGCAGCAGGATTGTTTTAACGTCGGCAGCGATTCAGCACAGCTACCCGCAAATGCAGTATAACATATTTTACCAGGGAGAAATACATTCTTGAACATTTTAAAGTGATGAGAGAGCGAGTGTGGGAGAAAGAGAAGCAGTGTATGAGTGTGTGTGTGTGTGTGTGTGTGTGTTTCTGTATATGCGAGACAAAGAGCTGAACTAGTGGCCCCTCTGTTACAGAGACTAGAGAGATGAGACATGATTTTATTTTTATTTTTCTGTTTCTTGTCAAATTCATAAATTTTTCTCCTGTATATAAATAAATGAGATCTCAATCTTGATCAGCGTTACTTTATAAAGAGTTGATTGAAACCATGTTCTATTTGAGCACATTAAACTTAAAATCTAAACAGAATTTTCTGTTCAGTTTTGTTTTGTTCATGCACCAAAACAGGCTATAAACTTTCAATGTGATTACATCATTGTCAACATACTATAATGACTCCACAGAATAGAGCTGTATCAATGCAAATCACATCAAATTTTATTTGTATAGTCTAAAATCACAAAGTACAAATTGTCTACAAACTATAAAGATGTGAAACCCTTTGCCCTTAGACCCTCGAACTGGGTGAGGAAAAACTTAAACCCTAAACGGGAAAAATCCGAAACCTCAGGAAGAACCACAGAGGAGGGATCCCTCTTCCTAGGACAGACAGATGTGCAATAGATTATTAAGAATGTATAATACATTCATGAGTTCAAGAGTAAGTGAGATCTATAAATCCAAACGTATGAGAAAACTGCTGGTTCAAGAGTCATAGTGGTCCATGTATCCAGATTTGTGCGTTGCTTATGAAATCAATGAGTCCAAGAGTATGTGGAATCTATAAATCCAGAGGTATGTGAAGTCTTAATTCAGAAGCAGGTGTAGTTTCTTGGTCCAGAAGTCATTGTAATCCATAGATCCGGACTTGCGCTGGGCCATTCGGCCTACGATCCAAGTCACAGGATCTACTGACCTAATATGGGCAGTGGGCATCAGGCAGGACCACAGCCGCAGCTCCCACCGTGACCTAGAAAACCTCTTAAGATGATAAAGCACAAAGACTCCGGGGAAGAAGTAAAGTTAGTATAATGTTTTGTTAGGATATGGACAATTAGAGGAGCAGAGATAGAGTCAGGGGGAAGAGGAGAGGAGCTCAGTGTATGACGGAGTGTTCCCCAGACAATCTAAGCCTATAGCAGCATAACTAGGCCCTTGACATGCCAGCCATAACTATAAACTGTATCAAAAAGGACCTTTTTAAGCCTAGAGAGTAGAGAGTGTGTCTGCCTCCCACACAGAGAGGTACTATGAGCTCCTTAAGATACGATGGTGCCTGACCATGAATAGCTTTATAGGTGAGGACAAGGATTTTGAATTCTACTCTGGATTTAACAGGGAGCCAGTACGGGGGAAATATAGTCTCTGATGCTGGTTCTAGTTAGTACACAGGCTGCTGCATTCTGGATTAGTTGAAGAGTCTTTAGGATCTTAATAGGGCAGCCTGAAAATAGAAAATTCCAGTAATCCAGCCAGGAAGTTAAAAAAATGCATGAACTAATTTTTCTGCATCATATTGGGACAGGATGTGCTGGATGTCAAGGCCATCCTTGAAATCTTTTTTACATGTGAGTTAAAAGACAGCTCCTGGTCAAAGAAAACACCCAGGTTTCTGACTGGTGCTTGAGGCCAAGGCAAGGCAATGCCATCCAGATAAACTATGTCTTTGGATAATGAGTCTCTAATGTGTTTACGGCCCAGCACAATGACTTCAATTTAGTTAAAATAAACAGTAAAAAGTTGTGAGCTGTACTTGGTGTTGGCGCTGTATGCAGTAATCACAACCCCATTAATTCATACTAACTCAGCGCCTATTCAGGACAAATGACTACCAAATATGAACAAGCCTGCAAATCCTAACGAGAACAACAGTGACATAAATAACCATAATGCGTGAAGATACAGTGTTTACTATATTTGCTTTCTGATGTAGGGCGACTGCTAGCGAGCCCCTGGCCCTTGAGGAAGATTGCGGCTAGTTCTATCCGTCCCTGGTCCAGTTACCACCGTGGCTCCCCTGTGCGAGCGCTCTCGCTCACTGGCCTCGACGTGACCTACCTCAACTCGCCCACAGCCTGTCCCAACTAATCCCCCTCTTGAGAAACCCGAACCAGAAACAATCCTAACGACTCGGGGGATTCTCTGACTGGGAAAAAAAGGCTCGGTCATGCTGTTGCATTACCCTGCCAAGCTTATCAGTCCTTGTGACTGACCTCTTCACGAGGTGTATTTTGTGACGTTTTGGACCCTCAAAGTTCTGGAAATGGGATTCAAGTTGAAAAATACCGGAATCCTCCTTTTAATTTAAGACCGTCGGCTAATTGGGGAATTTTATTGTGAAAAATAAGCCATTTCCGGACTCGGCCCGGAAGTAGTTTCTTTACATGCGTTCGCTGTAAGCTGCACGGCGGCGGGAGGCGATGTTAATGTGGCGTTCATTGCTAATGTGACACTTGAGTTTATTAAAGCGTGTCTGTGGTCCTTCTTAGCCATCACTTGTGTGTCCCTGTGTGCGATGACATGGTGGACGCGGATGAAATCGCCACTTTGTGTTACAACGCTTTTAAAAAACTTCCGAGCAGAGGAAAGCCCGAGCCGGGCAGAGAGTGGACCCTGCTGGCCGCCGTACTCAAACTCACCCGGTGTGCTACCTCTGGAACAGGTCGGACAGAACTGTGCCACAACATTATAAAACAGTTCATTTTAGTACGTGTCGTCCGGTCTAGGTAATGGAGCTACATCACGGGAGCTAAGCTAACATATGACAGCTTTCACAAAAGTTACAATACACTCGAATTATCTTCATTCAAGTTAATATTCCTGAACTAACAGCATTCTTCGTTTTGATGTAAACATGTTTCAAAGGAGACCAGAGAATGCAGCCAAAGCCAAGATAAAAGCTGTAATGTTAATAACGTGAATATTTTTATTCTAAGTAGCACATAGTCACTCAAAAACAAATCACAACACAAAATATATAAAATCAGATTTGGAAACTGCTTGAAAATGAAGAGAAGTTGGTGGGAAAAGACAAAGGAAAATGACAATAATGAAATATTTGTTCTCTTTCACAGTTGAAAAGGAGGTCGTTTCTCTTGGAACTGGGACCAAATGTATTGGGCACAGAGCTATGAGTCCCAGCGGTGCGTGTGGTCTTCCCCTCATTACTCAAACTGGAATGTCTTGTGTAGTTGTTGAGTCTTTGTTTAGCATCTGAGTTTATTTTGGCATCAGATTTGCCTCCATTTAAAATATTAATAAGGACGCATAATATTGAGTACATAAATCATTGGCTTCATAATGGAAAATCGTTCAATATTTGTTTTCCCCTATTAATGTAAATTCATCCAAATCTATAAAGGCAGATTTATTTGATTGCTTTCTTGCTGTTGTTGTGGTCTTTGTCAAACAGTGGCAGATGGTTATGTTAGAGAGCCAGACATGTCACTTGCACGGACATTTTTTACATTCTCAAAAAATGACACCATTAATGGAATTTGCAATACATAATCCACAAGCATGTGCAGGGAAAACACAGTTTATTTAAGGTTCATTTGAAAAAATGAGTATTCAGGTCTGCCAACACTAAAAATTCATTTATAACGCACTGTCCTCAGTTTGTCTGTGGGAACTCTCTTGGATGCCTGTTGCCATCTGTCTCTGTCTTGTTGTCCCCAGCCTATTTTTTGTTTACTCGTGATCTTGCTGTATCAGACTGACTTGTATATTTTACATCCTGTTGCATTCTTTTTAACTATGTACTGCATGTAAGGGTTTAACAGTCTTTAATAATGCATCATATGTTGTCTCCGGTCTCTAGCTCTTTTTTTAACATTTATTTGCTTATGTCTGATATTCTGAGCCTGTGTTTTATGTTATTAGATAGTACCTGTCAAGAAAAGATGTCTTGAATGTTGTGTCTTTTAACATTACTTTTATCTCCCTTAGCCCTTGTTCTGTGTGAAGAATTATTTAAATGTTATTGTTTTTAAACAGATGAAAAATAGACTCTTGGCTAATTCTGGTGCATTTACACTGATGTTAATCAATGTGCACCGTTTCCCTTAAATAAATAAATAAATCCATAAAAAGTCTACAGGTTGTTACACAACAAATCCTATTGGAGCTGTGGAATATGCAATGCTCTGCAGGACTTTATTCTTATACTGTAAATAAAACTTCCATTTATCTTCAACCCAGAGGAGAGGAGTTCACACAATGCTGATGTTTTTCAACGGTGTTTCTATGGCGACACTTCAGCATTTTCTCATCGATGGCGATGGGTAAGATTGGTTTTCCTGAGTGGAAAAGGGAACGTAACTTAGTGACACTAAGCTTCAGCCATGACCTTCATCTAACTAGTGGTGGCTATGAGAAGCAGGTATTTATCAAGTATCATTATTGTGTGCACGGGTCGGTAAGAGGAAAACATTTTTTGGTGTGTTCATTTGTGATGTTAGAAAAAAAATACTTCTCTAGACAGAAGCATATTTTTCAGCACATTGTTTTTCTTAGAGCATTAGATCAAATGTTAACCTGTGTGAAACACTAGGGCAGGCTCTAAACATCCAGGTAAAAAAAAAAATAGTATTTGTCTTTTTATATGAAAAGCATCATTCATCACAAAATCACATGAGTGTGATATCAGTGTTTTTAATAGTTTTTCTCTCATCTATTTAGGTGGTGTTATTAATGACAGCCATGCAGAAGTCATTGCAAGAAGGGGATGTATTAGGTGTGTGTATTCAGTTTAATGTGTCCTTAGTAGGTTTTTGGCAATAGTGCATCCTGACACCTGAGCATACAGTTTGAGAGCAGCCTTGTGTTTTGTTTTTTTTTGTGTGAAACTTTAGGTACCTAATCCAGGAGCTGCATCGGGCTGTGACTGGTGGGTGCAGCTCCGTATTCTGTCAGGCAGAAGAACACGGGAAATGGAAGCTTCGGCCAGGAGTGTCCTTCCTCTTCTTTACCAGTCACACTCCATGTGAGTCCACTATCCTCCCAGTATACCATTTTGTTTCTCTTTCACAGAATTTGTTTAAAATGTGACAACCTCTACAGGGTCATAGGAAACAGGGTTAAAAAGGGCCAGCATGACAACATTCTCTGCCAAATATAAAAAAAAAAACCCAACATATTACTGAATAAATACTAGTTAAACTAACAGTAAGTATCATGGTAAATTGACATCACGTACTATGCAGCAGCTTGTTTTATCATTCCAGACACTTAGCCATCACAATGGCACAGAACAAATGTTGGATTTCTTTGTTGCACATTCACTGACAGATGTGCACACAGACATTTTGAACAGTATGGACATTAATGCAGTCATGATTGTCTTTATCTGCTCAATCACTGAGCACCAACCCCCCTTTGGAGTTATGCAAGTGGAGCATCTCAAAGTTTTAGTTTGTTATGAGCTGCCACAGAACAGTTTGACATTGTCATTGACTGTAATTTCACACTGACAATTGGGTTGTAAAAATGTATTTTGGCTTTGTTTTTGTCTGCTGTGGACCAGTTAAAGCGCTGTGCATATTTAGAACTAGTCATTTCCCACTGTGTGCAGTGTTTTAACAGACCTGCTTTACGATATTATGCACAGTATGTTGTCTTCTTTATGGAATGGTACCTGGTTGTTCTAAGGTTACAGTAGCATACTTTTTCCTGATACAGTGTGTGTGTGTGTGTGTGTGTGTGTGTGTGTGTGTGTGTGCGTGCGTGCGTGCCCAATGTCTGCCCAATGTCTGCATCCTGTCACTGAGCCAGAGGTTTAAAACTTTCAGTTATTTATGAAGAATAAATATTGTGCGGGTAGGATATGTTCTTATCCGCTGTTCATGATGTGCTTATGGACCTGTTACATTATGATTAGTCTGTTTTTATGTTGTTGTGGGTGCAAAAGCCTGCACCTGGTGTTATAAAAGTAAACTTACTTATGACAGACTTACAAGAGATGAGGCACTGTACATCAAACTTTGTATTTTGTATTGTATGAATGATTTATAAATCTATTTAAGGGATATGTTGTATTATTTACGGTTTCTCTTCTGGTTAATTTGTGGTTCTGATTCCCACAAGAATGAATTTTGACTTACTCATGTTGATTTACATTTTTTTATTCTTGTTGAACATTTTGCAAAGATCAGTATGAGCCTTCTTGAAATTATAGCTGTTTATGTCTCCATGCCAGTGGTTTGTCCAAGAAACCCAAATCAGCTTGAAACATCTTTGTGCACCACCAGGTGGGGATGCTTCCATCATCCCTATGCCTGACAGCCAGTCTCAACCCTGCCCTCCTGTCACATCAGTGAAGGGCCATGGAGGGACTGTCAGCGGAGGAGACCTGAAAAGGAAAGCTGAAGACCCCAAAGGGAAAAACACTAAAGTGCTCTGTGTGGAAGAACAGGACAGAAGAGACCCTAAACAGTCCTCTCTTTCAAATGCACCCAGAAGTGAAGCTCCATCACAGAGTCCATCTACAGAAGAACGTTTGGAAACTGACTCACAGGGTCCTGCATTGATGGAAAGTACAGGCTCCTCTGACGGTGCAGGAGCACATCCACAGGCCCCCGACATTCACAGAACGGGGGCCAAATGTGTCCCAGGTGGCCCGGCTGACCCTCTGAGCGAAGGGGTGGGGTACCACACCACTGGGCTGCTCCGAGTGAAGCCTGGGCGAGGGGAGCCCACCTTGTCCCTCTCCTGTAGTGACAAGCTGGCACGGTGGGGGGTGCTGGGCTTCCAGGGGGCACTGCTGTCCCATTACCTGCAGGAGGCGCTCTACTTCAGCACTGTGGTAGTGGGAAAGTGCCCATACAGCCAAGAAGTCATTCACAGAGCTTTGGTCTCAAGGTGAGGAATAAGGCTGGAAAAATTAAGTAAACACTATTGTAAATAAAGTGCATCAATGGTTGTGCTTACTTTAAACAGCTTTGGGGTGTTTTGGAGGTGTTTCCCCTTTAGTGTTAGTTAATCAGCAGACCTTCCTGATTGTATTTCTCATTTACTGTCCAGGTGCTTAAATGTATCCAACCTCCCAGCTGGTTTCTCCGTATGCCCCATTGTGTTGCTCCAGTCCAGCCTGGAGTTCCCCTTCAGCCAGGGCCAGACCAAGCTGCGACACCAAGCTGGTCAGGGACGCATCTCTCCCTGTGGGGCAGGTATGATTAGCAGACACCAAAGTCCCCACTCAAAAGTTATTCCCCACTTTTTGCCATCATACCGTACAGAGACTGTAAACATAATGTTCCCACACACATTAGGAGTGATTGGAGTTTGGAAATCTGTCACACACAGCAGGATTTATGTCATGCATATCTGCTTTTGTTAGATAGTCAACCGGAACACCTTTGGTCTGTGTATTGCCAAAGTTTATGTCAAAGAATATTTATTAAACCTAAAATCGGACACAAGGGAAGGTACAAGTGTCAATTATCTCAAATACAATGTGCTTCTAGTTCCATAATGCTGCCAAAAATGTACTGCCTACGGCAACTGTAAGTTGATACCCATTTCCAAAACAGTTGGGAGGCTGTTTAAGAGATAAATAGAAACAGAATGAAATGAGTTTCAAAATATTGAAACCCAAGATTGAAAGCTGGTGCTTCTATCTTCTGGGTATCAAGCATGAGACTCATGAGGAAGCAAATCTACTGATTTTTCTGAAAGTGAAGAAAATTGTTACTTATATAGAAAAAATTCACAACAAAAGTCATGACACTTAACATGTAGAGCAGCTCTAGACCAAGCTCTTTTATTATCAGTTAATTTAGTTAACTTATTGAAAAGAGACTGCGTTATTAATTACAAGTACATGATTGTATGAGTGTGGAGTTGTGTAACTGTATGTCACTTTGTGTGTGTGTGTGTGTGTGTGTGTAATCAGATTTTTAATTGTCTAACAATCTATAAATACATGTGGATATTTTTGATAGGGATGGGCAAGAGCACTTAATACCAAGATCGATGAATCGTCTTCTTTCCTCGAAAACCAATCGATTCTTAGTAAATCTATTTTTAGAACACTTGGGGCTGCCGTTTCCCACAAGTGCCGTGCGGCCTGAGAAATTCAAATTTGGTAAACCATTATCATGTAAGTGCTGTTCAAAGTGTGTGCGCGATCATTAATGCAATATGCATAGGAATCTATGAATGTGTAATTATTATCTGTGTGTGTAATCAGATTTGCAAATGTATGAAAAAATACAAATTGTCATTCATATTTACATATTTATTGAGATCTGTAAATATGCAGACAAATCTGTAAATGCGAATATCGCTCTTAAAAATTGTAGACAAATGTCTAAATGTGTACATAAATCTGTAAGTATGGACATATTATTGGAAGTGCACTTTGATATTATATTCATGGCTGAAAAGCATTTTGCTCCAAGACCTGAAAATACAGACAAGTCATGGCTTTTTACTTTGTGTAGCAAAGCAGTTTATCAGTTTTCAAATGTGTGTGGATGTCTGTACAATAGTGGCTATGTGGCATGTTTACAGACAGCAGTATGGCACCATGCATAGCACCACAGGGTTGAATGTTGTGCTGAGGGTAACCATAAACATGGCTTGACCAGGACCAAACTGTGTTTTCCTATTTTTTTCACATTTAACTATTTACAGTATATACACATTTAGAGATTTGTCTACTTATTTACAAATCTCAATATACTTGAAAATATGAATGCGGATTACTAGTTATTTTTTCACGTTTGCAATTTTGCACACCTGAATATTCACATATTACACATTTGCTGTATATAGTCAGAAATGTCAATAGGAATTTGGAGAGTCCGTTACACATTTACAAATTTAATTACCCACACAAAGATTGAAATACAGTTAAACAACTTTCCAATCATGTTTATAAATTGTTTTCTAACATTAATGGGCCAATGTACAAGGTACATAATCATAATCATGAGTGGAATTCTTAATATGAAAGGATGTGAAACTGATGCCTGCTGGAAAATTCACCTAATCGTAAGATGCTGTGAAAAATTCCAGTTTATTAAAAGTGAGGGTCTAAATAAGTGCAGAAAGCAAAATGGCAAGAAATAGCAACATATGAAGGATTTTTTTAGACTGTTTAAGTCGGACATCCTTGCAGCATATTTATTAGAGACATGCTTCTTAACGTCAGGTACTCCGAAGCAAGGTATTTGAATTTAAAATTTCCTAGTGATAGTAATCCCAACAGCATCAACCAGGGAACTGATTTATACTGCATCAGTCACATATTCATAATGAAAAAAAATGTATGCTATGATTTTTAGTAGCCCGCTGAGAGTTTTGTGTCACTGCATTTGTTTCAGCCATCAGTTGGTGTAATGTGACTGAGCAGCCACTAGATGTCACTGCCAATGGCTACAAACATGGAGTCACCAAGAAAGTCCTTGGCACAGCTGCAGCCAGGTGGAGCCAACACGCTGTCTTTATGAATCATTGTGATACAAATGCATTGAAGGTCACTGTCTTATATAAAATCACTATATTCAATTGGACATTGGCATCCAGTGACATCTGTGCATATTTGTGTACCTTCAGATCTCTGCTGTGTAAACTGGATATTTTCCATTCCTTCCTGTCTCTGGTATCGGCCACTAATCCTTCAGCCCTCCCCAACTCTCTCAGGTAACTAACAATAGGCTCTTTGATAATCTCAAACATGTAGCATGGGAGGCAAATACCAACGAGAGTGAAAGATATGTAGTAGTATGTATTAGAATATTATTAGCAGGGGTTCACACACTACAAGGTCCTTCAACAGGAGACATGGCGCGTCTGGTCCCAAAACTACGTTTAGTCACAAAAACACACTAAGCAAAAGACAAATGATTCCACAGGTGAATTTCAAGTAGACAGAAATAATTGTTTGTCCTACAAAGAGACATGCGTTGTTTAATAATGTTGAACTCCTCTTCCAGGTTTCCCCTTGAGGTTGTTACCCGTTCATGTAGATATTTAGCCAGCTAGAAATCTAGTTTGAGGCAACACCGTGTGGCCTTTGAAGAGTTCACAAAGAACAATAGATGATTGTCAATCCAATGGCGATAAAGCGTTTTTGGCCAAGCTCAGTAGTCTGTCAGCAAGTGGAGGATCAGGCTCGAAGTCGTGTAGTGTGTGAACGAGGTTTTATTCACAGTGCTGTCTGGGTAGATGCTGCAGAGTAATGCTTTCATTTCAGATTCAGATTCTGACTCAGAGGTACTATTGGTTTCCCCAATATGGGAAATTCACTTGTTTCAGCAGCAGTATAAACGTAGAAAGAAACATAAGTTTCGTTTCGTTTTGTTTCATTTTCTGCCGCTTATCCGGGTACGGGTCGCGGGGGCAACAGCCTGAGCAGGGAGATCCGGACGCTCCTCTCCCCAGCGACTTCCACCAAATCCTCCGGGGGGACACCAAGACGTTCCCAAGCCAGCCGAGAGATATA
>KV751413.1:309647-338136 GCA_001698575.1 Mola mola
ATGGCCTCACCAAACTCCTCCCCCACCCGGGTTTTTGCCTCAGTGACCAACCGAGCCGCAGATCGCTTGGCCTGCCGGTAGCTGTCTGCTGCCTCGGGAGTCCCACAGGCCAACCATGACCTGTAAGTCTCCTTCTTCAGCTTGAAGGCCCCTTTCACCTCTGGTGTCCACCAGCGGGTCCTGGGATTACCGCCACGACTAGCACCAGCGCCCTTGCTACCACAGCTTCGAGCAGCCGCCTCGACAATGGCAGCGCGGAACATGGGCCACTCAGACTACCTGAGGGCTGATACCTCTGGGATGTGGTTGAAGCTCCTCCGGAGGTGGGAGTTGAAGACCATTTTCACAGGGTCCTCAGCCAAACGTTCCCAGCACACCCTCACTATTCGCTCGGGCCTACCTGGTCTATCCGACTTCCTCCCCGCCACCTGATCCAACTCACCACCAGGTGGTGATCAGTTGACAGCTCTGCTCCTCTCTTTACTCGAGTGTCCAGCACATACGGTCGCAGATCAGTTGATACGACTACAAAGTCAATCATTGACTGTCGACCTAGGGTGTCCTGGTGCCAAGTGCACTTATGGACACTCTTATGGCTGAACATGGTGTTAGTTATGGACAAACTGGGACTAGCACAGAAATCCAATAACTGAACACCACTCGGGATCAGATCGGGCAGTCCGTTCCTCCCAATCACACCCCTCCAGGCCTCGCTGTCATTGCCCACATGAGCGTTGAAGTCTCCCAGTAGGACGATGGAGTCCCCAGTAGGGGCACTCTCCAGTACCTTTTCCAAGGACTCCAAAAAGGGTGGGTACTCTGAACTGCTATTGGGCGCATAGGCACAAACCACAGTCAGGACCCGTTCCCCAACCCAAAGGCGCAGGGAAGCAACCCTTTCGTCCACGGGGGTAAACTCCAACACATTGGCTGAGAGCCGGGGAGCTATTAATAAGCCCACGCCTGCTCTCCGCCTCCCACCTGGGACAACTCCAGCATAGAACAAAGCCCAACCCCTCTCAAGAAGACTGGTTCCAGAACCCGAACTGTGCGTTGAGGTTAGGCCGACTATATCTAGCCGGTATCTCTCAACCTCACGCACAAGCTCAGGTTCCTTCCCCATCAGAGAGGTAACATTCCATGTTCCGATAGCCAGCTTCAGCAACCGGGGATCGGACCGCCAAGGCCCCTGCCTTTGACTGCCACCCGATCCACATAGCACCGGACCTCTATGGCTCCTCCTGTGGGTGGTGGGCCCACATGAGGACGGGCCCATGTTTCCTTTTCGGGCTGACCCCATGGAAAAAGGCCCGGCCACCAGGCGCTCGCCTACGGACCCCTTCCCCAGGCCTGGCTCCAGGGCGGGGTCCCGGTATCCCTCCGGGCAGGGTACACAAGTCCTTGTTATTATTCACCATCATAGAAGTCTTCGAACCGCGCTTTGTCTGGCCCCTCACATAAGACCAATTTGCCTTGGGTGACCCTACCAGGGGCAAACAGCCCCCGACAACATAGCTCCTAGGATCATTAGGGCACCCAAACCCCTCCACCATGGTAAGGTGGCGGTTCCAGGAGGGGAGAAACGTAAGTATAAAATAAAAAATTTATGTTGGTGCAAAGGAGAATGTTAATATTGCACAGTTACTGAATTATGAGTGCTAGTGCAGCCATGTAAAAGCCTTGACATAGTGGAGTTGGAGAAGTTTATGGCCTTTGGCAGGAATGATTTCCTGAAGCAGTCCATGTTCAAAAGGAACTTCGCTTTCTGTCCAGGAGGTGATGGAGAGGATGTCCGGATTATCCTTGATTGATAACAGTTAGTTCAGTGTTCTTCTCTCCACCACCTCCTCAAAAGTGTCCATTATGCAGCCAAAAACGGAGCCAGCCATCATTCTAGTTCCGTCCAGTTTATACAGTTTGTTGGTGTCACCGGCTCCAATGCTGCTCCCCTGGCGTGCTGCAGCATAGAACAGTGCACTAGAGATAACAGTCTGGTAGAAGATCTCCAGCATCATGCTGCACACGTGATGGATCTTAGCGTCCTCAGGAAGCTGAGTCTGCTCATCCTTTCCTGTATACAGCATCTATGTTGGTCCTCCACTTCAGTCTGCTGTCTAGGTGCACGCCCACACCATTTTATAACCATCAACCACTGTGACGTTCTCCCCCAGAGTACACCGTGGTCGTGTGGTTGTCCTGTTCCTCCCAAAGTTCTTCACCATCTCCCTGCTCTTGCTCACATTAAGCAGCCTGGACCATTCCACAGAGTCGTCCGCTGTATTCCTCCTCCCGTCCATCCTTTCTACACCCCACCACTGCAGACTTGTCCGAAAATAGATCGCATGACGTGGAGTTGTACTGGAAGTCTAGGGTGTACAAGGTGAAGAGAAAAGGCAACAAAATAGTTCCCTGTGGTGCTCCTGTGCTACTTTCCAGCATCTCAGATGCAACACTGCCCAGTCAGACGAACTGTGGGTCTCCCCTTCAGTCAGTAATCCAGGGGATGGTTGGCGTGTTGACTCCCATCATGCATAGCTTCTCGCTCAGTAGCGGCGGCTGGATAGTGTTGAATGCACTGGAGAAATCAAAGAAAGTTATCCTCACAGTGATCCAGGTGCGAGTGAGTGCGCTGTAGCGGGTGGATGATGGTGTCGTCCACTCCCAGATGAGGTTGGTAGGCGAACTATAGAGGGTCCAGCGATGATTTCACCTTTGGACTGAGGGGGGCAAGGAATACCCTCTCCAGCACCTTCTTCACAAGATGTGAGAGCGACAAGTTGGTAGTCATTGAGGATGGATGGAGACTTCTTCTTGGGGACAGGGACCTTACAGGACTTGTTCCACAGCACCAGGATCCTCTTCAGGCTCAGGCTAAAGTTGAAGAGGTGCACGAGAATCACAGACAGCTTGCTGGCACAAGTCCTCAGAACCCTGGAACTTATACCATCCGGGCTGGCAGCCTTCCCCTTGTGCAGCCTCTCCAGCTGTCTCCTCACCTGGCCAGTGTTCAGGAGGGAAGAGGGTGTTAGTGGAGGGGGAGCTGTGGGGGCTGGCAAAAGGTGTAGGGGATGTGTCCAAGAGGATTACCAGTGGGGGTTTAGGGTCAGAGGATGACAGTTTGGGCAGAGGGGTGGTGTGAAGGCTGTGGAGGATAGTCGTGAGGTGTGCAGGGGTGGAGGAGGGGAGACAGTCAACTAAACCTGTTGAAGAAACAGTTTAGCGCATTGGTTCCCTGTAGGCTGCCGGCTGGTGGTCTGTGTCTCACCTTGAACCCCGTTATCTCCCTATTCCTGTCCAGACATTCATGCGTTCATTCATTTTCTGCCACTTATCCGGGTCTGGGTCACGGGGGAAATAGTCTGAGACGGAAGATTGAGACGTTCCTCTCCCCGGCCACTTCCACCAACTCCTCCAGGGGGACACCAAGACATTTCCAAGCCAGGTGAGAGATATAATCTCTCCAGCGTGTCCTTGGTCTGCCCCAGGCTCTCCTCCCAGATGGGCATGCCTGAAATACCTCAGGGAGACAACCAGCGGGCATCCTGACCAGATGCCCGAACCATATCCCTCACTCTATTCCATTGCCATTTGGCCTCCAGCTTCCTCCTGTAAGCGTCTCTGCTCTGCCTCATCTTATCCCTCAGATCATGCTGGATGCTCTTCAGCTCTTATCTGAATGCGTGTTTCTTTTCATTAAGAAGTCCTTAAAGGTTTCAGGATGTGCTTTCATCAATCATGTCTGTTTTCCTAGTTGGACACACAATGTCATTGTAGTAAGGTTTTCCTAAAAGTATTAAGTGAGATGTAGCTTGCTGAGATTACACAAAGAATTGTTTGTGTGTGTGCTGTGCCCTTTCCTGTGTAAGTCTTTGTATGTGACATCTAGAGCTCATATTTCATCTGTTGGTGTCCACGTGTCCATCTGGGGTTTTTGTTTTTTTTTGATTGTGTGTGTGTGTGTGTGCGTGCGCAAGTATGTCTTTTCTTGCGTTCTGGGCCACACTTCACCTGTTACACATTATCAGTAATTGTCTGCTTTTCATGATTTCTACCAAAAATAACAAATAACCTGACACGTTTGCATTTTTAAAAAGAAGTTATAACCTGTCATCTGTGTGTCTATGTAAGAATGTGTGCATGCTGATGGTTGAGAATAACCCTCCAATGAGGGAACACTGTTCCCTCTGTTTATTAGCAGATAACCTGATCCCAGCCCTGTCTGACCAGACCTACAACAGAACACGCACACCCATGTACACTCATGCACCCAGCCCCAGAACATGACAACATCATCTGCCACAATAATTGTATGTCAGTTGGTTAGAGACAGCTCAGATATTGAGAATTGGAAAAAACATAGATCTTGATAGTTTTTGATAGATTGTTTAAGCGACATTCCATGTATTAGATACTCTGTTTTCCAAGTTTAACACTATAAATCAATCAACATAAAAAGTTACAGTGCAAAAATATACTCAACAAACACAATGTGTAACCAAAAAAACTTGACACAACTAAATAATCTTTCATCTCAAATATATAAGTTTTGACTTATTTTCAAATCAAATCAAATCAAATCAAATTTTATTTGTATTGCCCGAAATCACAATTTACACATTATCTCACTGGGCTTTGACAAACTGTACAGATGTGACATCCTCTGCCCTTAGACCCTCAAACCGGGTGAGGAAAAACTTAAAAAACCCTAAATAGGGAAAATAAGAAACCTCAGGAAGAGCCACAGAGGAGGGATCCTTCTTCCTAGGACGGACAGACGTGCAATAAATGTCACTTGTACAGAACACAAAAAACATGATGACAACAGTTCATTTAGAATGCATAAAACATCCATGAGTCCCAAAGTCTGTGGATTCTATGAGTCCGGATGTATGGAAAGTCTAGTGATCCAGACGCAGGTGGACTCTGTTGGTCCAGGAGTCATTGTACTCCATGTAGCAAGATCTGGGTGTTGCTGAGTCCAAGAGTATGTAGAATCTGTAAATCCAGGGATATGTGAAGTGTAGTGGTCCAGAAGCAGGTGTAGTCCATCGATCCAGAAGCCATTGTGATCTGTGGGTCCCGACCTGCACCTGGAAATCCAGCCTAGGATCCAAGTCACAGGATCCAAGTCACAGGATCTCCTTTCCTAATGTGGCCAGGAGGCATCAGGCAGGACCACAGGCAGGACCACAGCAGCACCTCCCACCGCGACCTAGAAAAACCTGCAGGATGGTAAAGCACAACGACTCCGGGGAAGAAGTAAAGTTAGTGTAAGGATATGGACATTTACAGGAGCAGAGAAGGAGTCGGAGTCAGAGGGGGGAGAGAAGAAAGCTCAGTGAATCATGGAGTGTTCCCCCAGCAACCTAAGCCTATAGCAGCATAACTAAGGGCTAGATAGGCCAGCCTTAACTATAAGCTTTATCAAAAAGGAAGGTTTTAAGCCTACTCTTAAAATCAGAGAGTGTGTCTGCCTCCCGTACCAAGACTGGAAGATAGTTCCACAGGAGAGGAGCTTGATAGCTGAAAGCTCTGCCTCCCATTCTACTTTTGGAAATTCTTGGGATCACCAATAACCCTGCATCCTGGGAGCGTAAGGTTCTGGATGGGCGATAGGGTACTATGAGCTGTTCAAGATAAGATGGTGACTGACCATGAATAGCTTTGTAGGTGAGAACAAGGATTTTAAATTCTATTCTAAATTTAGCGGGGAGCCAGTGCAGAGAAGCCAGTATGGGGGAAATATGGTCTCTGATATTAGTTCTAGTCAGTACACGCGCTGCTGCATTTTGGATTAACTGAAGAGTTTTTAAAATTTTGTTAGGGCAACCTGAAAATAAAGAATTACAGTAGTCCAGCCTGGAAGTAACAAACGCATGAACTAGTTTTTCTGCATCTTGTTGAGACAGGATGTGCCGGATTTTAGCAATGTTACGGAGGTGAAAGAAGGCGGTCCTTGAAATCTGTTTAACATGTGATTTAAAAGACAGCTCCTGGTCAAAGATAACACCCAGGTTTCTGACAGTGGTGCTGGAGGCCAAGGCAATGCCATCCAGATTAACTATGTTGCTGGATAATGAGTCTCTAATGTGTTTGGGGCCCAGCACAATGACTTCAGTTTTGTCAGAGTTTAACATTAAAAAGTTATGAAACATCCAGTTTTTAATGTCCTTAAGACATGACTGTAGATTAGCTAACTGATGGGTTTCATCTGGCTTCATTGATAAGTATAGTTGTGTGTCATCTGCATAACAGTGAAAATGTATGGAGTGCTTTCTAATAATTTTACCTACAGGAAGCATATATAGAGTAAATAGTAATGGTCCAAGCACAGAACCTTGTGGGACTCCATGACTAACCTTGTCATATCTTGATGATTCATCATTAACATGAACAAAATTATATCTATCAGATAGGTAGGACTTAAACCATCTTAGAGCAGATCCTTTAATGCCAATTTGGTGTTCCATCCTCTGTAGTAAGATGTGATGATCGATAGTGTCAAAAGCTGCACTAAGATCTAATAAGACTAGTATAGAGATAAGTCCCGCATCAGATGCAGTGAGGAGGTCATTTGTAACTTTTACCAATGCCGTTTCTGTGCTGTGATGCTTTCTAAAACCTGACTGAAACTCTTCAAATAGACTATTATACTGAAGAAAGCCACATAGTTGTTTCGCTACTGCTTTCTCTAGAATCTTTGAAAGAAAGGGGAGGTTGGATATTGGTCTATAGTTGGCTAAAACTTCTGGGTCTAGGGTAGGTTTTTTTAGGAGCGGTTTAATTACAGCTACTTTAAATGACTGGGGCACATAACCTGTTACAAGGGATAGATTGATAATGTTTAGTAGTGGATTTCTAATTAGGGGTAAAACCTCTTTGAGCAACCTAGTAGGTATGGGGTCTAGTATACAGGTTGATGATTTAGATGAAGATAATGTTGTCGTTAGTTCCTTAAGGTCAATTGGATGGAAGCTTTCCAAACACACATCAGGACTAATAACAGCCTCTATAATTCCTGTTGCTGAACTGGAATCTGTGGAGTGTAGGATATTTTCTCTGATAAGTCTAATTTTATTATTGAAGAAGTTCATAAAATCATTACAGGTGAGGGCTCTAGGAATGCATGGTTCAATAGAATGATGGCTCTCAGTCAGCCTGGCTACAGTGCTGAAAAGGATCCTGGGCTTATTCTTGTTTTCTTCTATCAACGCTGAATAGTAGTCTTTTCTTGCTCGGCGAAGGGCCTTCCTGTATACTTTAAGGCTATCCTGCCAGGCCATGTGTGGCTCTTCCAGTTTAGTGGAACGCCATTTCTTTTCAAGTTTATGAGTTTTCTGTTTTAACTTGCGAGTGTTAAGATTATACCACGGAGCTAGTCTCTTTACTGGTTTTGTTTTCTTTTTAACTGGGGCAATGGAATCGAGTGAAGCACGTAGAGAGCCGGCAGTGAAATCGGCAAGGTGATCAAGCTGGGAGGGGCTAAATTTAAGATATGACTCCTCTGTTATTTTGGGATATGGCACTGAAATTAATGCAGAGGGAATAATTTCTTTAAAATTTTCAACAGTGTCCTCAGATATGCATCTGCTATAATAACTAGTGACTCTTGGTTTATAGTTGATGAGCAGAAATTCAAATGTTAGAAGATAATGATCTGATAAAAGCAGATTTTGCGCAGAGACATTTAAATGCTCAATTTCAATGCCATATGTCAGAACAAGATCAAGGGTGTGATTAAAAGTGTGTGTTGATTCTTGTACACACTGACAGAAGCCGAATGAATCTAATAGTGAGAGAAATGCCGTACCAAGGCTGTCGTTTTCAATGTCTACATGGATATTAAAGTCACCTACAATAATGACTTTATCTGTTTTGAGGACCAAAGCTGAGAGAAACTCTGAAAATTCAGATAAAAATTCAGTGTAGGGTCCAGGTGCTCGATACACTATAACAAACATAATTGGAGTTTTCATGGTTGGATCGGAAATGCTAAGAATGAGATTTTCAAATGAACTAAATTTTTGTTTGGGCTTAGGGTTTATTAATAGGGCAGAATTGAAAATGGCTGCAACTCCACCACCTCTGCCAGTGTCTCTGGGAATGTGTGTGTTAATGTGACTGGGAGGAGTGGATTCATTAAGACTTACATATTCGTCTTGGCACAGCCAAGTTTCAGTAAGGCAGAATAAATCAATATTGTTATCTGATATAAGCTCATTTATTAATACACCTTTAGATGATAGGGATCTGAAATTCAAGAGTCCACATTTAAGTCTCTTTACTTTGTCAACTGCCTCATTAGTGGTGTTGATTTTTATTAAGTTCCTATGTGAACTCTTATTTGATTTAGTGAATTTAGTGAATTTATGTGGACGGGGGACAGACACAGTCTCTATGGGGTTGTAGGTGGATGACTCTAAAGGAAGCGCGGAGAAGCGTGTAAGACTGCAACTCTGCTTCCTGGCCTCAACTCTGAATTGTCAATTTGGCTGACTAATAAATCTGGCCATATTTCTAGAAATGAGAGCAGCACCTTCCCAAGTAGGATGGATGCCGTCTCTCCTCATTAGACCAGGTCTGCCCCAGAAAGTTTGCCAATTATCAATGACCTTGCACCTTGCACTTATTTTATCATTTTTACTGTCAACAAGAACCCATCAAATGATACAAACCAACAGTGTGTCTGTCCATATATTTATATTTACTTGTGACACTCAACCCCATGCCTCCTTTTTCCTGATGAGGATATGAAATTTAAAAAAAAAAAAGCAGTGGTGATGCAATTGAAGCATCATTAGGCTTAAAAAACAAATAAAACTTCTCTTTACATTCTTGAGATGAAGGAATCCACTGGCTCAACAACACTAAAAGGCCTTGGAGACCACTGAGGACTACTTTTAGGCAAGTATGTATGGCTGCCTGAGAAAGTGGCTGACTAGTGTTTATTAATGATTGACTACAAATGGAAGAAGTATCTGGATGAATTCTGAGGTTTATAGGACTATACTTTATGCTCACATACAGTCAAATTCTACAAAACTGATAGAAGTTGCAGATGGATAATGAAACAAAACATGCTGCAAAAGGAACCCAATATCTTCCCAAAGCAAAGAAATTAAATATTCTTCCATGGCCAAGTCAATGGCCTGCTCTCAATCTAATAAAGCAACAATAGAACACACAAGCAGCAACTGATGGCAGCTGCAGTAAAGGCCTGGCAAAGCAACTCCAGGGAAGAAACTCGGCATTTGGTTATAACCATCTGTTTCAGACTTAAGGCAGTCATTGACTGCAAATAATTGACATCCAAGCATTAAAAATGATCCTGATATTTATGGTCATGCTAGTTTATTACTTTTTGGATGCAGTCCCTAAATGTTTATTGCAGTACTCTTGTGGTACCCCTGAATTAAAGCTGAAAGTCTACACTTCACTCATTTTTTTTCAAATTCTTTTTTGTGGTTTACAGAGGCAAATTAAAATGACATCATTATTCAAATACTCATGGACGTAACTGTTTTTATAGTATGCAATAAGATTTTAGTCACTTCCAGGTCTGGATTATAAGACGTAGAGGAAAAGAGTAGATAATAATCGGTCATCCCCCCACCAGTAAGTAACATAAGGCAGTATATGTGTACCGTAGCTGGAAATCAGTAGAGGGGTTTTCATAGTTGCTGTGTACACAGAGATCGTCGCGTTTAATCAGAGACTTTGAGGGATATAACCTTGCAGTTGTATGCCAGATGGGTTGCCTAGCTTAGTAATATTATGTCAAAATGTAAGACAAATGTTAAGATACAGCTGTTTTTTATTTATTTAAAAATAAGCTTCTGTCTGCTCTTTGTTTTCAAATGTCATTTGAGACTGGAAAGGCCTGAAAATTTGAGGTAAAAAATGTGTAGGAACCCAGTGGATACTTTTGAAGTGAACGAACTTTGTGTGCAACACAGTAGTGCCATTATTTACCGAGACTGGTTTAAATGATGTTACATGATGTCAAAAATATCTATGCACAAAGCGTCTTTGTCTTTCACACGTCTTTCCTCTTCAGGAGAGCAGAGCTAAGGACCTACTGGGATTACAAACAGGCATCTGAGCCATACCAGCAGGCCTGCCAACAGTTACATAGCCAGGCCTTCCCTCTGTGGCCACGCAGTGACAGAGACCTGCTGCTGTTCTGCTGAAAACCCTCTCTCTGCAGCTGAAATGTCTTCATCAAGGTTAATGAGAACAAGTGGATCAAAATATCTTGATTTTTATGGAGCCTTTGGAACTCACATTTCAAATGTACATACCGCTGAATAAGAAATGCTGTAAATCAAACTTTTCACACTTTCAATAAAAGAACAAACTTGATTCATCCGATTCCGAGAGCCTTCATTTCCTAATGGCAGCTGTTCACTCTGGCTTTATTTGACTCTCTGAAGCCCAGGGTGTCACTGCTTGCCACAGCATGACACCCTGCGCTGATTTGCTGTTCAGGGAGGTTGATGACCGCTACTCGTTGTCTGCAGATGATGGCTTTATTTTCATAACGTGTGTGACATGTCGTGACTGCAGCTGCTTGGAGTTCATGATCTGAAAACAACACGCAGGAAAATAAGTTTAGCGTTTGATGGCTAGTCCTAATTTGAGCACTCTCCTATTGTGTGTTCCTCCCACAAGCATAGACATGCCTGCATTCAGCCTGTGGTGACGTGTAAACCTGACCAGGGTGTTTCCAGTTCATGTGGGAAGGGTCCTGTCCTCTGGGATACTCGGATCACTCGTGAAGTCAAAGAATAAGTTGCATAATTTTGCACAACAGCTAGGTCTTTCAGTGTCCAGACAGCACGTCAATGCAGGGACTGACGATTAGTTGTGTTACTACTTTAGCTCAACAGTTTCCACTGACTCAACATATAAAAACCCAATTCAGCTCAGCCCATCCTCAGTAGTTTCTTGTAGTATTTTGTTAAGACCAGGAGGACTTCCACTGTTTATTTAAGGCATTAGGTGAAGTGTTCTTTGTAGTGAAAATAACTGATTAATCATGCTCTGCTCAGCTTTCTTTCAGAAGCTCGGTGATGATGTTAGAAGGTGTTTTTACGACTGTCACACTCTTCTTTTAGCTTGCTGTTATCTGGTGATCAGTACTAAACACAAAGCACAGGTGAGACTGAATGCCACTGAATGGTTATCATAAATTCATGTTCAAAGTTTTATGCAGAGAGAGTATAATGAAATTGCTTTATGCTTATAGGGGTTATGACCCATATAAGAATTGAACAGCTCAGAATTTCAATGCAATTTTATTTCGACTCATAAATTCAATCAATCTAATAAAAATATGTAAGATTAAAAAAAAACAATACTGGTAAAATATGACAACAAAATGGGCATATGATAAACTATTACCATCCACAAGTCCAAAGTAGTTGTAGCACATAAAGACCTTTATTCCAATATTTCCAAAAATGAGGAGAATACACTTTGTGTAGGCTTAATTAAGGCCATTTTGATAGTGTTTTTTTTTTTAATCCACACAAAAATTTATGTATAAAATTCTTCAGCATGGCATTAAAGAAAGGAAAGTTACAATTTACAATCATATGACTCACACTTGTCCGTCTTGGAAGCTTTAGAAATATCCTGTATCCATCATTATATGCTATATACAGTCCTTTCATTTTTGATTTACTGTTATTGCACCACAGGTGGGCTGTATAAAGTGGAGGGCAGTAGGCTCTAAAAGGGCTGTTTTAACATCATCTGTGCTCATATGGATCTTGCATACCTGTATACGGGCTCATACATACATTTTATACAAATGGTGCTGCACATCATCATCCCATAAATCATCTCTGATGAAGTGACCCAAGTATCTTTGTTGACCACAGTTATTGCCTGCTCTTCCATGGAAAAAATTGGCCTCCAGTGCCTCTTGTTTTTAGCAGTCATGACAGCAAACCAGAACAAATCAATGATCATGACACCACATCTTCCACCCTGACACAGTCCTGTTTTGTTATAGCACTCTCCAAATGGTGTTTCATTTATAATTGTGCTTATCTGTATCCTCTTCCTCAGTGTACCCCCGTTCATTCCTGGGGGAAAAGCAAAGTAGGTGGAGGAGTTTCGTTATGTGTGTTAAACATTTTTAATTTTATTCCCAGAAAGTAGTTGAGTGAGCACTAATAAGGCGTTCTGGTGGAATTTGTATTTTATTTCAAAGGGAAAAGCTTAATAATTAGATGTATTTACAGACATCCTGACTCTGACAATAGTACCTTCAGTGATGCCTTTTATTCTACTTTGGAAGTCCTACCAAAGGAACAGAAGAACTTGGTGCTTTCTGGTGATTTAAACATTAACTCACTGGATTAACTTACTTAATTCATACCAAAAGAAAAATAGTTGGTGGTAGATTTCATAACTCTGTCCATGACCAAAAGAAGTATTAAGTTGCAAAATGGTAATGAAGCCTATTAGTCATTTTTATCTATTTTTAATTTGGTTTTGGATTCATGTCTTCCTTTGACTCCAAAACCTAATTAATTAATTAATTGGCGGCACAGCGGTTAGCACATTCACCTCACAGCAAGAAGGTCGATTCCCGGGTCAGGGCGTTTCTGTGTGGAGTTTGCATGTTCTCCCTGTGCCTGCGTGGGTTCTCTCCGGGTACTCCGGCTTCCTCCCACAGTCCAAAAAACATGCAGACTGGGGGTTAGTAGGTTAATTGGTCACTCTAAATTGCCCGTAGGTGTGAATGTGAGCGTGGATGGTTGTTTGTCTCTATATGTCAGCCCTGCGATGAACTGGCGACTTGTCCAGGGCGACCCCGCCTTTGCCCGAAGATGCTGATATAGGCTCCAGCCCTGCGACCCCTAACAGGATAAGCGGTAGAAAATGGGTGGATCTATTTTTAATTTGGTTTTCGATTCATGTCTTCCTTTGACCATGTCAGAAAACACAAAAAAATCCTCTATAAGGAAGCCCTGGATTACTGAAAAGTTAAAAAACCCCAAAACTTTTCCTGTAAGGAAAACAAGCTATATGGGAAAGATATCATTCATCAATACCCTACAAAAGTGAAAACCTCTAAGAAACTCTAAAATAAATGTACTCTGTCCTTATGAAAGCCTAAAAACTGCTTTCAAAGACTTGGGGACTTTGACAGGAAACTTATTAACAGGTTATATGTTGAAATGTTAGAGAAAGTTGGGTCTCTTTATGATCCGAGGGGGATAGCTGAGGGCTCTTTTGAATTTTTGTAAATGTTGGCTTTTCATTGGCATCTAGCATTACGGCCTCTGATGTTAACCCGTGTAGCCTAACTGAAGGACCATTTTGTCCTTACTAGTTTTGATTCCCTTAGTGCTGAAGAAGTTATCTAAAAATTGGTGGTATTAAATGTAGTCTCATTAAAGAAATCCCTAACTCATATTTTTCTAATCGAAGGATTGCTGACCTGAGCAGCGTGTCGAGCAGCGTGTCGAAGTGTCCTCGGGCAAAACATTAAACCCCACTTTGCACCTAGTGCTGCACCATCAGTGTGTGAGTGGTTTATTATATCCCATCTTGGGTACTACATTACCACCCATGTGTGAATGTGACAAACATTACCAAAGTGCTTTGAGAAGTCTAACAGGCTTGAGGCACAATATTAATGCCAGTAGATTGGTTCGCCAGAGGGGCCATTCAGCAGAATACATTTCCTTCACATGAAATATTTGTTTAAACAGTATTACACATCTACATATATTGTTTTAAAAGCCTGAATGAGTATTGTGGTGCACACATGAAAACTTTAATGGGTGCAGTAAAATTGTGGGCTGGTTCAACATCCGTGATTTACAAAATTGTGTCTGGTTTTAGAGGAGATAAAAGATAACAATTTTTTATAACTTTGAAACCCGACAACCAAAGATGCCAGCAACATTTTATATGTACCCTTTGTAAAAAAAACAAACATGTATCATTTGCCAAATTGAACTTCTGTGGAACTGTCTGTCCACCCTGCATCCCAAAGTACGCAAAACAGTGTGCCACAACACCACAGTCCATTTTTCAACAATTTGCCAATCCTTATTAATCCTCTGCCCTGAGGCCACATTAGGGCTGGTTAAAGCAAAGGCATCAACTAATTCTTATCTGAAATATCAAGTCCAAGGTCAATGCATGAACAAGGTTTACTAATGAGAGACGAACCCATGGAAAGTTTTGAAAATCTAAAATATGTGAAAGCACTTTGACAATTGCTTAAGCATTTCTTCTTAAAATCGTTTAAATCTGGATTAGGTACATGGGACAGGGTGACAGACTATTTTTTTTATTATTTTAGTTTTGAACTGTCAGGGAAGTGGTTTGTGAAGCATTTAATTTAATCAGCTTCAGTTTGTTGCTCAGTAGGTAGGTAAATGGGAGTTCATCAGACCTGTTTCTGTGGTTTCAGTGGCTGGTTGGACCGTTCACGTGTGGGATGGGTCCATCATTTTAAGCATACTTTGCTCCTTTTGCAGAGTCACATCAACCATTGCTGATACTAGTGAATTCATTGATGATGCTTTAAATTTCAGGTTTATATTCAAGAGTGCCCCGAGCTCAGGGCTCGCTAACGTCTGGCTGCATCGCCGTCTAAGCTGGGGACCATTTATTCATGTAGTGTGATATCTTTTAAAAATAACAAAAGCACCACATCAGCAGATATACAGTTAAATTCAGTTTATTACGTTAATTAGGTCCAGTAAACCTCCACTTAGTTGTGTTTGGATTCCAATTTTACCAATTCTAGTACCTCGATACTGGACATTTAAACACAGACAGTATTTATATTATTAGTAGTTGTTTGACGAATCAAAAGGTCTGAGGCTGTTGAAAGGCCTGTAGGAAACCAGTGAGTGATTAAGAGGTTAAAGAGGAGAAGGGGACAAGGGAAAGTACAACATTATCATTAAGTATGATATTGGACAGGAGATCAAAGTTTGATAGTATAAGAAAAGGAACTGTGACTTTTCCTTTTCTGACGAAAAGACGTTTTCAATGACACTAAAAAAATATCACAAACACACAATGCAATATACTTCAACTAAAGTCCTTCTTTAACAGTTGACTGGGGCTGAGTGGCGTAGTGCTAGCATCAGGGGTCATCCAGCGTGGTCCTGATCTCTGTTTACAAATCATAATGTGCATAAAACACAACACTTTAGGAGCACTCGTCCCAGGGACTGACCCTGAGCACCAAATTCAATCCCACCAACTCAACAGCACGAGCACCAGTCGTGCGTACCTGTGGAACTGAAGGGCTTTATACATGACATAAACCATCCAAATATATCCATAACATGGTTAATAACTGTATTAATTTGATAATGTTTTCTCACTTCAGCAGAACACAAATAGCTGCGACAACAAATCTGGACTGAGACAGGCAGCAGGATTGAATGAAGGTTGATGTGTGTCAGAACCTGACAGTTTTTATTTTTAACTACTAATGTAGATACGTAGAAAATTCAAGATTGAAGATGTGCCTGTAATGGATGGTGATTGTTGTTCTGAGTTTATGGCCGTGTTTGAATATCCATAGCTGACCATTAAAAAGATCATCTAAGTCAAGCCTGTCTTGACACTAATGATCATCTGAGACTGTCGAAGAAAATCAGATCATTTTTGTTCCTTTTTGTATTTTTGTTTAGGTCATTTATTTTACCCTAAATGTTATGTTATAGTAAAAAATGACCATAAATGATTGTGCCAAGTGTGTACACATACAAAAGCCAGTGTCTGAAACATTATCAGGGCTTTTCCTGGATCACCAGGGGTTTTTGGGGGGGAGGTGACTATGCACCACAGGAAGCATGATTGGTCAGTCAGGACCGGGCAATAGGCTAGCTGGCTAGCTGAAAAATGTATCACTACAAACTTTAATTTTCTCCTTTTTCAGCAGCTCTTTGATACATAGTGAACACATGCAGAGATGATTTGAATTGTAATATTTATTCTCAATTATTATCCATTACTTTGGTGTTGGTGGTTTTCATTTGGGGGGGGGGCTAAAACCTCTTTGGCAAACACCAAAATGTTCTCCATGCAGGAAAAACCCTGATGATAGAAAAGCATATATCTGGCCCTGCTGTGCTGTTATTCAGTGAAGCATTATTAACCCCATGTTGAAAAGGCCTCAGAACCAAAGGTATTTTCTCCGCTGTAGGCCACATACAGAAAACCGTCCTCGTCCTTCTCCTTGTCGTACAGCTGGCCCATGGTCAGACTGCAACACACGGCACAAACCACACTATGCTTAGATCACACACAGATTCAAGCAGAATCAACACATTTACATCTCCAGAAGCAATTTATGAAGATAGAAGCCTCTGTTTTGTTTACTTAAAACCTACAGTTGGCATAAATGCATGATAAGATGGGCGACATGTCGCTGGTTCCTGCTGTTGTTACAAAAAATAAAATAAAAAAAGGCAAAACATCTGGGATACAAGTGCTGCCATCTTGTGCTGGTGATGTCATTTGGAGCCAGAGTCTGGAGCCCACGAAGCTATCGATCATGGTGTTTTACCATGTTTATGTAGCATCAAATAATTAAATCTGAACTGATTAGAAAAACATTTGAACATACATCATCATGATAGGAACTACCTTCGGCAAAAAAAACCACGTTTGGGAAAAGCAATTTTGTAGATTGAGTTTTTAGTTTGAACCACAACCTATCTAAAATACTGGAGATAGTGGGGTGTGGGACCAATACTGGAGCCAGCCATCAGAAGATAATACGGATATTTTTTTTTTTTTTTTAAGTTTGGGCCATGTCATACTTAAATTAAGGGAGGCGGTGGGGCTTAAGACATATACTGGAGCCATCCACCAGGGGGCAGTGGTTATATTTTGGCTTAACTTCTGGGGGAGCTCTTTTATCGTCCCTCTGTGGTGCCCCTAAAGGATAAACACTTCTGTCATTCAAGAAAAAGAACAGCAGCAAAATCCTAACATTAGAGAAGCTCAAATGAGCAAATGGTTGACATTGTTGCTCAAAAAATGATTTGAATTTAACAATTCATTACTACTTCATTATTATTGCTACTTCATCATCAGCAAAATCTTTGGTCACTAACTATCTGCTGATAAACTAATCAAACTGATTAATCAACTCTTTGTGGCAACTTCACTGTTGTTAGCTAGCAGCTCACTGGCCAATGGTGTACATATCAATCCACAAGTTGTGAGTAATTGCATTACACATTTTATCCACCAGGGATAACAAGTTCTTTGTGGTATGTAGTAAAACAAGCAGCTCCTCTGTCATTTAGCAGTGAGGGCTGTAATAGCCCTGCAGGCACAGCTAAACATCAAGTCCATTAACGTTCATTTAGAGCGACAAAATGCAGAACATCTTCCTCGTCACACATTACACCACGCTTCAACGTTGCTAAATTACAGTGATGACAATCAAAGATAATTGCAAATTTGAGTTTATGCCTCAAGAAAATAATTCATCAATCGTTCTTAACCTACTGTGGAGATAAAGTTTTGCTGCCTGTCTCTGCATCATTCTGACACTTAATTCATTGCAATAAAAAAAATTACACTTCCAATCACTTAAAAATGATCTCAACACTAACCTTGGTGACAAATGGATGGGGTTTTTTTTCCCTGTGACTAAAAGCACTTTGCCAGTGGAGGACACTTAACATGAAGTGGAACACACAATTACATTACTAATTTCATGCTTGAGCAGGTCGTATTTCTCTGAAATGTTTTTTTTTTTTCCACCGCATCCACATGTCAATAGCTGTGAGAATGAATGAACAGAAAAACAGGATGAGTGTAAATTGAGAGTGTGGGTCATCTTCACAGGGAGATTGATTACACAATCAACTTGTATGTTACTGCCTCAGTCACACAGATGGTCAGATAAACCCACTGCATTGAGAAACCAGTGAGAAAGTCAGACTTTATCTACAGATCGCTTTAAACAGGTCCGCATGGTACAGGCAGGGAGCTGAAATAAAAATCCTTGGAAATGGACAACTTTAAGGGTCAAAATGCATACATAACCCCCTTTTCGGTGAGTCTAATTTGAGTACCATTACTATGAAAATTACCACATACCTTCAGCATCGAGTCAAACACATCTGATTAAAATTTTAGACCTGTGTCATACAGACATGCAGCCCCAACCCAAAAAACCAAGTTCTGCTAAATACAGACAAATTCACCCAGTGGTGACAGGCTCAATCAACATTCTGTGAACTTGTTTGGTAAGGAATGAACAAGTCCCTGCACTGAGGATCTACGAAAAAGCCAGTAAAGTCACACAGATCAACAGGCAGCTGACTGCAGACAACTAAATCCACATGTGTTTTTGTTCAGACTAGGCCAGCTGCAGTGAAAAAAACAGGTGCAAGACCATTCAATTTAAAAATTAGTAATGGAAAGTTAAAATCAATTGTACAAGAGATAATTATCCAATGCAGTAACTTAAGTAGGTGCTACTGTATGTAAAATATGCTCTGTGTGTCTGGTACTCACACATTAAAGCAGTCTAAGTGGCTCTCCTGGCTCCCAGCTCTACACGCCTATCTGCAATCAGCTCATCACCTGTCCCAGTCTGCTCACCTGGCTCATCAATTCATCAGCCTGCAGTATATCTCCCCCGGCTCTTCACCCACTCATCGCCAGATCGTTGTATCCACTTAAGTGGTAGTTTACGCTGAGGCCTTGTCTCAAGAGTTTTCCTAGTTGTTTGTGTATTAACTGTCGTCTCTCTCTCCAGTACTCGCCTGCCTGCCTGCCAACTCTCCAACCCACGACCGCCTGATTCCTCCTGCCAGCGCTCTCCTTCACTCGTCTCAGCCCTCTGCCTCGGGCTGCTTCATTCCTGTGTCATCCACCTCCTCCCTAGCAATAAAGCCTGCTTCATCCATACCCACATTGGTCCGTGTCTGTGTTTGGGTCCACCTCACTACACTCAACACAGTCATGTACAGGGTGAGGAATTTAAATGAGAGCTAATAACAATGTTGTTTGAATAGGGCAGATAAGTTATCTCTGATAACCTCAGTGGAGACGTGAATGTATTACAATTTAATCAGACATAATGATCTAATTGTAATCACATTGTAAGAATCTGTCATATATAAACGTATGTCCTAAAGCTTACAAAGGCCTTGCACAAGTTTAATAAAATGCAAAAAGTTAGCTAAGCGGTGATACCCAATGCCAAAACACATTAAGGAAAGTTGAAACCCCTTATTGCAAAAACCTAACACCAAACAACTACAACAAAAATAATTATAAAAAAAAAAAAAAATTTCCTGAAGTTGCACTGCAGTTGCACCTTGATTTTGTGAGTTTCAGTATAGGTCATAAACTCCTCCCCCCTCAGTTATATCAGGTAGAACATTGAACAACTAAAACCTCAAGGTACATCTCAAATAAAATTTTCCCAAATATAGTTTCTAGCATTTTAGGTAGTTCCTATTACATTCAATTAAGATTGTTATTTTTCTCATTAGTTTGTTTTAAAAAGTCCATGTGTGAAAATTAGCAGCATCAATGGTGAGGTAACAGAATACAAGCAACGGAGCTCTGCCTCGCTGCCCCCTCCACTACGGTGGTCGTCTGTGTCTGATCCTCCATTTAGAGTAACGCAGGTTAACAAATCTGGGGCTAACTTCCAGCAAACTACCGACAAAAAAAAACTCCTTTTGCTTCATCTTCTTCATCCACTTTTACTGCGGCAAGTCGTCTTCTTTGGTTGTATTCCAACTTCACTACGGTATACAAACCCCAAACCTGCATTACACTCCATTAGTTTTAGCTCATTTTACATAATAAACAGGTAAAAAAAAAATCAGAATCAGAATTAGCTTTATTGGCCATTTATGGGTGCAAATTCAAGGAATTTGACTCCAGTTAAGCGTAGCTCCTATTGTCCTCATATAGAAACAACATACAGTTGGACAGGGACAATTAAAGTCAGCAGTAAGTTTAAAGGGTGTAAAAAACATCTACATTAGATGGGTAAGTTGACAGTAATATACAGTTAGGTCCATTTGGATAATGACACATCACTTGTTTTGCCTCTGTACACCACAACAATGGATTTGCAATCAAATAACAATCAAGATTGAAGTGACTGAAGTGTAGACTTTCAGCTTTAATTTGAGGGGTATCAGAAGAGTATTGTATTAACCATTTAGGAATTACTGCCATTTTTACTTAAAGTCCCCCATTTTCAGAGGCTCAAAGTTGGACAATTTACTGACAAGCAGTTTCATGGTCAGCTGGGTTGTATACCCTCCATATTCCATTACAAATTAAGCAGATTAAAGGTCTGGAGTTGATTCCAAGTGTTAAACCTGTATTGGGTAGCTGCTCAGTGTAACTCTCAGAATGAGGTATGAATAGGTTTTGTGCAGGTAAGGGAGGCCAACATTAGGCTCCCTCAAACAAATAACCTATCGGACAGACATGTGGTTGATTACTTGGAAAAAAAAACATCCAGACAAGTCAAGAACAATCTCAAAGAGGTACATACTGTAGGTGTATCATTGTCTGGCGACACTCAAGAACAGGAAGGCCAGATTAGAATTTACTAAAGACATCTAAAAAAGGCTGCCCAGTTCTGGAGTCAGACTCTTTGGACAGATGAAAATAAGATAAACTTGCACCGGAAGGATGGGAAAAGAAAAGTCTGGAGAAGGAGAATAACAGCTCATGATCCAAAGCACCACATCATGTGTCAAACATGGTGAAGGCAATGTTATGATATGGGCATGTATGGCAGCTAACAGAAGTATGAGGATGAATTCTAAGGTGTATAGGGTTGTGTATTCTACTCACATGAAGGCAAATTCTGCAAAACTGATAGGACAGCGCTCAACAGTGCAGATGAATAATGACCCTAAAAATACTGTAAAAAGCAACTCAAGATCTTGTCAAGAGACAGAAACTGGATATTCTTCATTGGCCCATGACTTTAGGCAGTCATTGATTGTAAAGCACGTCCATCCAAGTATCAAAAACAATCCTTTTATTCATAATTACGTTAATTAGTCCAGTTCCTTTTGAGCTTCTAAAAATTAGGGACTTTCTGTAAAATGGTTAACACAATACTCTTGTGATTCCCCTCAAAATAAAGCTAAAAGTATACACTTCAATCATATCTTGATTGGCTTTTCTCAAATCCACAGTTGTGGTGAGCAGAAGCAAAATATCAAACCTGACTGTACCAAAAATATATATCTCCAATCAGCTACAGTAGATTCGATGAGTTTGGGCGACTACACAAATGCACAGCAGTAGTGATGACATTAAATAAATACTTATAGACCCTCATGAGATTGAAATCCAATTCCTAATTATATTGTTTGGAGAAACAAACAAACAAAAAATTATGCTTCTAATATTCTACATATTTGCAGGATGTTTGTGGCAACATTCTTCAGGTGTCTGGATTGTTTCCAATTGCAGTGCTTGACTTATGTCTATGTGCCACTATTGTTAGGTGAAATGGCTAGTTGTGTGGCACACTACTACACAGAGCACAACATGGGCCAGGACATTAGGAACACTAGCAAGAGACAATAAATCACAGTGCAAAAATCACTTCTGCGTTTACAATATTTTTCATGTAGGTTTGATGAATTCATTTGGACATTTTCATCCCTCAGAAGCTTAAACTACACAACAGAAGTTTATCTAATCTATCTAAGAAATAACTGTTTAATAAACCTGGATGATTATGCAGCCAAATGTCTAAGAATCTCAAGATTAAGAATGAAAAGCCCCTTACAGATGTATTCCAAGCCTGTTTGGGCCCTGCTAAATTAATAAATAATCCAGAATCAACACTGATTCTGGATTACTGAGCACGATTATCATAAACAAACTAAACTGACAGCATACAGTTCTAGAGTCTCAAGTGCTTTAACGATTTTGCCAATAAAACTTCACTGTCTTTATGCATCTTCCTTCCCATATTACAGCTGTATAGAGTGTGGGGTTGCTCTCACCTGGACTGGGGGACAGTTTTGTCTACAAAGAGAAACATGGCTTTGTCCGAAGGCAGCTGGATGCGTTTCCTGATGATCCACATGAACTGAGCAACAGTGATGTCAGAGGGCACCAGATACTTCCTCTTATCAATGTCCACTATTTGAGAGCCAGAAACCTTCTCCACAATCACCTGGAGCACATCAACAGAAAACAGGGCTTTTAACATGGGATTCAGAGTTTTGTCAATGTTGGCTGATCTTTCACTGAGTTCTGAGTTCACTGGGTTCACACATCTTTATGGCCATTTTGGTACTCAGGAGTCAGTTTGTCCGACTCCTCAGATCCTGAGGCTAAGCTTGATGAGCAGATTCCTACATATCATATTAAATCACTGCAGGAACCGTTTTTATGCACAGTCATAGAATCAGGAGTTAGGGTAATAAATATTTTTTGGCCAAATGTTCACATTTGTCATATTATTGCCTTTGAAAGTTGAGCTAAGCTAATGGTTGCCTATTTATACATCCCAAACGAGAAGCATTGTATATTTGTTGAAAACAGAGTCTGGTGTTGTCAGAAACACAGAGCGGATAAAAGCAGAATTAACAACAGTCGTAAACAGGGCCGTAAATGTAAGACACACTGAGATGAAAGAAACTAAATCTCTACATCAGGAGAGCAAAAAAACACCCTTTTTACAGGATTTGTCAACTGGACTATTGTTTAATTCTTACAGAAGTTCTAACAATGCAGTGACTCAAGGGGGGATGTGATTTGCAGTAGCTGGCTCTGTTCCTTCCAGTTGTCATTTAAAAGTAAATAATGCAAGGTTTCACGGCCTTTATTGACACCTAACACCTCATGCTGTTGACAACATCACCCTGTATGCTGATTGTGAGTGTGAAACCTTAACATGTTGCGTAACATCCATAATATCCACTAAGTAACTTCTTAACAGCAGCAAGCAGGTGTGAGTTTGTGAGGGAAATATAAGCAGATATGGTGCTTCCAATTGGTTTGAACCTGGCCAATATTTAAAGGAAACAGATGTAAAGGTATTATTCAACCAAGCCCTACTTCCTTCGGTTTTTACGGTATTAAATTTCACAAAAGGCATCTTTTTGGGAAATTTAAACGTGAGAAAGAAACAGAAAATACTGCCCCTTCAGCAACTGTGGCGTTCCGTCAGCAACAGGAAGCAGAAACATTCGTTTTGTACAGCATTTTTACAGTTATTAAGTCAAAAACACGCGGATATTTCACTGTAGGTATCTACTCCATGTCAACAGACACTTTAAAATTCTGAATATAGTGGCAAACAAGGTGGTTTTAATAAAGCATTTTGTTTTGCCCAATGCTAAACACATTTTGTTTCCCACAGAACTTTAACAGTCAATTCCGTTTCCTCAACTGCAATTTTTGTTTATTTACCTTTACTTTGTGTCGTACTGTTTACTGACTCCTTCCTTTTTTGTGACTGTCCCATTACACCTACAGTAACAGTTACTATTTATGTTGTAATATTCAGTATTTATTGTAGTCAGAATTCTGGATTTTAAAAGTTATACCATACTTCATACTGTTCTTGTGGGGAAAAAATGCTTTACTTAGCCTTGTATCTGCTAGAAGGGGAAATTGCAAAAAGAAGACTAGAAACATGTAGGTTAGGTGATAAATTAAAATTCTATAAATGGCTCAATATATCAGAAATGGCATATGAAAGGAGCAAGGTTACCTGCAGTCAAATCCATGCCTGAATTACTTTAGCCAGTATTCTTGTATGGTTTAGCTAACGTGGGAATGAAGAGTTCACAGAGAGACGTAAAAAAGAGATCTAAATTTACTGAAAGGTCCCCTGGCTGCATTGAAGGTACTCAGATGATTAGCAACTTTGGAAATCATCAATCAGTCAGATTTAACAATGGAAAATGATGGAAAACAATAATTTTCTTTGAGATTACAGTTTGTGTGCTGCTTCCACCCATAACTGCCATTACCTTCATCAGTCAGTCACTCTTAATCTACTGACTATCTGTCGGTCACCAACCAATCACAAAAGACAACCCCCTTCCCCTCACTCACCGGCACTCTGTCAGGATATTTGTTGCGTATTTTGGCTGATTCCACACAACGGTGCTCTGAGGGAGAGACAGGCAACAAACAGGAATTCAACGATTGCGGGGACGAGGCCTGTTGCAAACCTCCCCACATGCCTTGCTGCCAACTTAGTTGGATACAGTGATCCACGTGCCAGATCAAGCACCGTAAGCGTGGCGACAGAATGAAATGACAGAAGAGAGGAGGATTTTGACAGCTTGTAACTCAAAACGTGATTCTCTTGGTTCATTCTCCCATTTAACAGTCTTGTACTGTAGTACTTCTGAGCCTCTCTTTGTGGTGCTTGAGACTGAGCAGAGACCGGAGGGAGGAGGGCGAGGTGATGGCAGCAGTCGACCTGGTCTTCCCGCAGGGCCGGCACACTTTGCAAAAGAGACTTGAAGTTATCTGAAGAGAGCGCAAACTTAAAAGCTTGGCGACAGGTGTCATGAATAAAGCTGCAAAACAACCTCCTGCAAAACTGCTCCGATACTCAACTCATAAATCTGGTAAATGAGTAGTTCCCTTAAAATGTTCATGTTTAGTGTCAAACATTACAAGCTGTGGAGGAGCTGGCAAGTCAATTTGGCACATATGTAATACCAAGAGTTCAATCAAAGGTTCTGCTTTATCATGTTGGTCTTGCTGAGCCAAACATAGCTACTGCGAAGAGTACTACTGCATCCCCAAAAGCTAATCTTATGTATACTGTTTATTCATTAAAGTGACATATTTCAAGTTTCAAATTTTTAATGATTATCGCTTATGCAGGTACAGTGAAATATTCTGATATTTTGAGACTTCATTTTATTTTACTGATACTGATAACTGATGAAAAACCCAGATATTCTGATTTTTAGAGCTGCACTAGTACAGCAGTTGAAGAACTATTAAGAGAGAGTGATGCTTTTTTTGTTTGGATAAGCTACCTTACAACACTTGCCCAATATTCTAATAAGGGGTTTCTAGATATAATATGGGCCTGAACAAAGGAGCATAAAATTCTCCGATGCCTACATGGAGTCTGGCAGTGACATTTCTCCATGCACAAAAATAAGGAATGCATGTTTGCATGAGAAATGTGCACACTGGCATGATGCAGAGGAGACTGGTGGAGGCGTGCTGCGAGCCATGCGACGTTATGGGTTTGCTCCATTCGTGTGCGGGCTGCTGGGACAGGCATGCATCTGTGCGCAGACGTCGAATGATACGGCCCAAAACGATGCGTTAGAAAGCGCATCAGACACGACAAGAACATCTCCTGTTTCATAACAACCCAAACCTCGTTACCGAGGGAATGGTCCTCTTTAAACATCCATTTCATCTTTGCCGGATCCCCGCACTCGGGCGTGACGGTAAAGTCGGAACGGGGGAAATGTCGAGAAATCCAGACAGCGAGCGATCAGGACGAAACGTCAACAGTGTCTTTCCGCTCGGAGCCGAAAGGTGACGTCACCGCCGGACAGGACTCGTGGTACTGATGCTACCTTCAAGTGCTCCAGGACAGAATCTGCCCATCTATCGTGATATATCGTGATTTTTCATGCTTTTTATTTAAAGAGGATATATATATATACAGTATATATATTTTAAAAATTCCCCACTCGCCCTCTCTGTGGGCTTTATTTGTATCTCCTTCAAAGCTCAGGTCCCTGAACAGAGCCTGCACAGGATCTTAGCTGTTCCTAGGATTGCGCTCTTCTGGACAGAGGTCTCAGGTGTTATTCCTGGGATTTGTTGGAGCCACTCTCCCAGTTTGGGGGTTACAGCCCCGAGGGCTCCTATCACCACTGGTACCACTGACGCCTTTACTCCCCATATCCTTTACAGCTCCTATTTCAGCCCTTTTTATTTTTTGAGCTTCTCTTGTTCCTTCTTCCTGAAGCTGCTATCAATTGGGATTGTGACATCTACAACTACCGCATTCTCATTATCCCGCTTGTCAACCACCACGATATCTGCTTGGTTAGCCACCACCATCTAATGTTCCAGGTCTCCATGTTAGCCATTATCTTCCTTCTCAGGTCAGCAGCCCTTGTGCTAATGTCCTCCGGGCTTCGTCTTATTAGGGCTTGGATCCCAATCTCTGAATGTGAGGGGAATGATGAAATCCCCCCACTGACCTGTCGTCCTGGCTCTCCCTTACCGTAACATCGCTGTTGTACCTCATCGATCTCTAGTTGTTATAGTAATTGTCGATTTTGGACATTGGAACACTGAGTTACGAGCTATTTCTTCGTTAGCTTGGATATAAGGTTTCGAAGCAACCATAGGTCCCACATCCGTATCATGTAACCCTCAGACTTGGTTTGCTGGTATAGTAGCATTCCATTAATCCCACATTGTTATGCCTGCTCCATGAATGTCTTGTTCCAGTAGCCCACTTGTCATCAGGTTGCCCTGGTTCCTCAATACCTGACGAGGACCTTGTTGACCCGGATCTGAGCCAGATGAAACCCATCAGTTAGCTAATCTACAGACATGTCTTAAGGATATTAAAAACTGGATGTGTCATAACTTTTTAATGTTAAACTCTGACAAAACTGAAGTAATTGTGCTGTAAACACATTACAGACTCATTATCCAAAAACATAGTTAATCTGGATGGCATTGCCTTGGCCTCATATATAAAACAGATTTCAACGAGTGCCTTCTTTCACCTCTGTAACATTGCTAAAATCCGGCACATCCTGTCTCAACAAGATGCAGAAAAACTAGTTCCCGCATTTGTTACTTCCAGGCTGGATTACTGTAATTCTTTATTTTCAGGTTGCCCTAATAAGATTTTAAAAACTCTTCAGTTAATCCAAAATGCAACAGCGCGTGTACTGACTAGAATAAACATCAGAGACCATATTTCCCCTGTACTGGCTCCCAGTTAAATTCAGAATAGAATTTAAAATCCTTGTCCTCACCTACAAAACTATTCATGGTCAGGCACCATCTTATCTTAAAGAGCTCATAGTACCCTATCACCCATCCAGAACCTTACACTCCCAGGATGCAGGGTTATTGGTGATCCCAAGAATCTCCAAAAGTAGAATGGGAGGCAGAGCTTTCAGCTATCAAGCTCCTCTCCTGTGGAACTATCTTCCAGTCGTGGTACGGGAGGCAGACACACTCTCTGATTTTAAGAGTAGGCTTAAAACCTTCCTTTTTGATAAAGTTTATAGTTAGGGCTGGCCTATCTAGCCCTTAGTTATGCCACTATAGTCTTAGGTTGCTGGGGGAAATCTCCATGATGCACTGATCTCTCTTATCTCCCCCCTCTGACTCAGACTCCTTCTCTGCTCCTCTAAATGTCCATATCCTTACACTAACTTTACATCTTCCGCGGAGTCGCAGTGCTTCAGATCCCTGAATCCCAGTGCCTTGTCACAGTTTCTCCATGGCTAAGTTCTAAGTTTAGAGCTCTAAGTGGCCCTGAGGCTGCGAGACTCAAGCACCATCCCTATTTGTTTAATTTGAGTTAGAGAGTGGGGGCAACTCTTCATCCAAATAATCACCAAGCCTAGCCAAGATGGATGCAAGATGAGGGGAGCTGTGTCTAGAAAACGCTGTTGAATCCCTGGACCTTGGTATGACAATAGGGTTGTCTAGATGATAGAAGACCCTCATTCCTTTGTCACGTAAGGGCTAAAGCGCCACATCAACACACCTGCTGAAGGTGTTGGGAGCCAGCAAATAGCTGAACGAAAGCCATTTGTACTCGTAGGCTATACCTTTGAAGGTGAATTACAGAAACTTCCTGTGTTACTGAGCTGTTGTGTGGAATGTCACCTTCAGTGAAATATTTTTGTAATATTTTGTGAAAATATTTTCCACAAAAGTTATCTAACATTCAACCCAGTTTGTGTGTCTCATGTATTACCATTACAGTTATCCCCCATTCTATACACACAAAAATGTAACTATGCAAACAATTCTGAAAACTTGATGCAGATGTATCAACAAAATGACTCTAAACTCAATTCAACTTATCTCACTCCAATATCATTTTTAACTCAGTTTTACAAATCTCTGAACACAAATTGCATCTTTTGTACACTTTGTTCACCTAGAAATATTCTCCTTCACAATGCGACACTGATTACCAGTTTCCTTCCTGTGAAAGTTCAGTTTGAAGAACACATAAATCATGTGCCCCTCCTGGAACCGCCACCTTACCGTGGTGGAGGGGTTTGGGTGCCCTAATGATCCTAAGAGCTATGTTGTCGGGGGCTGTTTGCCCCTGGTAGGGTCACCCAAGGCAAATTGGTCTTAGGTGAGGGGCCAGACAAAGTGCGGTTCAAAGACTTCTATGATGGTGAATAATAACAAGGACTTGTGTACCCTGCCCTGAGGGATACCGGGACCCCGCCCTGGAGCCAGGCCTGGGGAAGGGGTCCGTAGG
>KV751413.1:341255-360214 GCA_001698575.1 Mola mola
GCTCAGGCTGTTACCCCCGCGACCCGGACCCGGATAAGCGGCAGAAAACGAAACGAAAACTAAAATAAATCATGTGTCGGACTGTAAAAGTGGTCTCAAATGACTTCTATTGGTAAGTAGTAAGTAAGAATTCAAGCACTTTTTGACCTGTTCAGTTGAACACTTTTTTACTACAGTAACCATTGAAATATCTGTGCACTGATTTTATTCGTGGTGTTTGTCATTGTACTTGCAGAGATGATATTATTGAGTTACAGCACATAAAATAGGTAACATTTGTCTTGCATATACATGTAGTAGTGTAAAAGCTATGTCGGGACAAAAACCCTGCACTTCACCAAAACAAGAAAAATGAAACTTGTTTCCACAGACTTGTACGCATTTGAATATATGCAGTTTTTTCCCATTTTATACAAACAAAAACTAAAGTTTAAGAACAATTCTGAAATCTGGAGGCTCATATATTAACAACGTTTACTTTCCTTCAAAACGCAACACTGATTATCAGTTAGACTCACTCATGTTGTACTATTTTGATGAAAGTGTTGTATTCATCACATCAGTGTTTATGTGACAAAAGCTGTATGTGTTGTTTTGTTGGTAGGGAGCAGTTTGGAGAGTCTTGAGTGCTGTGTTTCATTGATTGGATACAGTACGTTTCCATATAGCTACTCTTCCATGCTCGTTGCTTGAATTGCAGGTAAAAGCCAAGTAAAACAAATGTTATTTCGTCATTGTGCAAATATAAATTAGGCCTTCTGCGTCATGACCCAGAAATGACATCACATCAGCTTAATAAACATTGGCAGCAGATCTGATATGCATTAAATGCTATGGATTGGTCATATATGCTGACACATGCAAATAAGCCAGAGCTATATTAAATTTCACACCCCTTTACATTCAATCACTTGATGAGTTGAATGTACCGGGGACCTTTAATGTCAAGTGAAGAAAATAAAGACAATATTCACATCTAAATCTGAGACAGATTTGTGTCTCCTCTTGTGAGCGGTGTATCTGCAGATCCGCAGAGGACTCCATTTTCACTGCCCTCCACTCAGTCTCAATGCACCTTGAAAATAACTACACCTATGTCAGAATGCTTTTTGTAACATTTATCAGAATCCCCTGCATGAAATCCTCCGGACTTCAGCAACACATTCTGCAAGTGGGAAGAACCATCAAAGGCTGGATTACTTATCAATGAAGTGAGATTCTTGGAGGGTGACTCACTGAGAACAAAATGCTGCCCAGCGTCAACTAATCCAAAAGAAATTATTGTTGTCCACAGACAAAGGGAGGCACTGTCTACATCAGTAGAGTTTAGATGGTGCCAGTGATGTGATGCCATGTTTTTATTTCACAAAACCTGTCATGAATGACACATTTCTCCACCCTGGTACATTTGAAACTCAGAATATCTCAGAATGTTTTGCAGAGGACCAACAGCAAGGATACCAAAAAAGACAACACCCAACCAAGCCCTAGCCATTTTTTCCGCGTGTCGTCAGCAGACAGAAGTAATCCCTGCAACAAAAGCAAACCTCAGAGCAGCTCATGTCCTTAGGCTTAAACTCTCGATCATGTTTGTTTGTCACTTACAGCCTTTACAACTGTGTGTAGCATAAGAAACGACATCAGGTAATTTGCTGAAAGTTACAGTTAAACTAATCTTGAATCATAATTTCAGACACTACACTTGTTAAAAACAACACAAATCTCAATGGAAGATACCAACAGTCCTGATGAAAGGGGAGAAGCCTTTACCAACTGTTTGTATTTTTGTTTAATTATTCTATTTTCCCATAAACTCTGGGACTCATGGATGTTTTATACATTCTAAATGAACTGTTGTTGTCATGTTTTTGTGTTCTGTACAAGTGACATCTATTGCACGTCTGTCCGTCCTATGAAGAAGCATCCCTCCTCTGTGGTTCTTCCTGAGGTTTCTTATTTTCCCTGTTTAGGGTTTTTTTTAAGTTTTTCCTCTCCCGGTTCAAGGGTCTAAGGGCAGAGGATGTCACATCTGTACAGTTTGTCAAAGCCCAGTGAGATAATATGTAAATTGTGATTTCGGGCAATACAAATAAAATTTGATTTGATTTGATAATAAAGTTTATCTTGTTCACTTCTTGTTTATCTCATCTTCTGTGTCATGCAACTTTGAAAGTTTCATGGACTCATTTAATAACATATCCCTGCATTAGCAACCCTGAATGGGATAAATCTGTATTTTTTAGGTAGCTGTATTTTTTCTGACAGAATTCTTAAAATTTGTATCTTCAGCAGGCCTTTAATCAGCATCCCTGGGGGAAGAATTAGGCAGTTTGTTTCTTAATTTTTAGTCATGCAGGCTGTATTCCAACGGCAACAATCCAACAAGGCAACATGCAGACACTTTACACAACAGAGAAATAATTATTTATTTATCTAATAATTATTAAAGTGTTTTTTTCTATTTAGACTTAATGAATTAGTTTACTACAATAGGAAAAGAAAATATCAATAAACTTTATTTCATTTGAGTTAGCTAAGTTGGTAACTGCTTACTATACAAATGCTTAAAACCACTTTATTTAAAATGAAATACATCGAAAAATAGGTAGAAGTTAGAGGGAAGGCAGCTTTTACCAAACCAGCTAACAGAATCGTTGGGTTTGACGGTTTGACAGCCAATCAGATCAGCTTCAACACCATCATCACCATCTGCGGTCTGAGGATGTCAGATATTGTGAGCTAATGAAGAGAATATCCAAATGTCATCTTCAACTGCAATTTCTGGCAATATAGAAGGAAATATGTGACACATCATGTTGTGGGTTTTATTGCATTCAGTTCTCATATCATTTTAGGACACTTTAAAGAAAATATAATATAATCGATTATATAATCGATACAGCTAGTCTGGTTTTATTTATTGTAATAGCTCTAAATAAATAATAAGTCATTAGTAAATAATTCATATGCTTATTTAAGCTAGAAAATTTGCTCTTCCTGGTGAAAATGGATGTGGATGCTGATTGCTGAACTAAAACTGGTGAAAAAATTTTCTGAATTGCAGAAATGTGAACTGTGAAATGTGAGCCAGAAAAGTCTTGAGCTACAATATAAGTTGAAACGTAACAGCACGTTAGATGAGGTGCAATATACGTAAGAAGCGAAAATGTGAAATCCATTGTTCAAAAAGTGAGAAACATTAATTCTGTCTTAAATTAAAAATCAAAATAATTTACAGAGAAGTGAAATAAAAGGAAAAAAAGATGAGAGAAACAAACAACAGGAAAGGGGACGAAGACCCAAAAAGACGACAGAGAGGGAGAAATTTTGTCTTTAATGTTTATTAAGTTAAATAAAAGACCCATCATCAAAAAAAAGCCTCAGGTTGAAAAAAAGATAATGCTAGAATTGTCCTCAAAACTGAACATTTTGATAGTTGAATGGTTTCAATGGGTAAAAACATGTGAAAGGAGCCTATGAGGATATCCGTGCCTGAGGAGACCCAGTCAGGACAGGAAGTGGTCACGGGTAGCCGTGGTAACAGTTAGACGCTCAGCTACGTTCCAAGATGGCGCGGTGTATAGCACTAGACTAGCTAACGGCTAGCTGGCTAACATAAAAAGCATGTCGATACGCTGCGTTTTGTGTACAGAACGCCGTCAGGGGCAATTTCGCTACCGAAGCTGCTAGATAGATGTTAGTTGACGACGGCTGGTCTGTGTTTGCACGTCGTGTTGTTGGCTTGAAGCGCGCACTCACCCCAGCCCGCTCCTGAGCTAGCGCGAACATTAACCAAGTAGCCGGCTGAACAGATACGCAGCGGTTACAAACGCATTTAATTTCCCTAGTAATGGCTTTCTATGAAGTCTATTCCCACCCTGCATTGCTTCGGTACAAAACGAGTGTTTGCACGAAAGCCACTCTCTTTATGATTGTTGTAGTGTGCCTCACCTACATCCCCCCTTTGCTGGTTGCTTACAGGAGCCAAGGTACGCAACCTGACACTCAACTGTAAGGATCGGTGCTTCCTCAGCTTGTGCTACGTTTAAATACATCCACTGAAGTGTAAGTGTGGCCACATTCAAGCGCTGTTATAAAAGCTGTGTCATTTCAGGTTTCTGGATAAAAAGAAGCACGTATGAGGAACAACCGGTTGTGAAGTTTCAGTACCAGACTCTGCTGGTTGTAGCAACTAGTGTTCGCGGAGACTATGTCGCCTGGAGCACCTTTCCACATCTCAACAACATGCTTGGGGCCAACCTCCGGATCCCTACGCTCTCTGTAAGGAATTTGCCTCAAATGTAGATCATTCACTATGTGTATGTTGTTGCATTTGCCAACAACCACCTTAAATGTTGCTGTCAAAACACTGTCATTTTGATTGTAGGTGAGAGAAGAAGATCAGAACCAGGATGGGAAGTTGGACTTTCTGATTCTTAAGTTACAGCTACCTCTAAAACCTGAGGAACAAGTGTACAGTGTCCAACTGCTCCTGACCTTCAGCTACCAGCTCTTTGTACGTATTCCACTGCACCATCAGTCTGTTCACTCACAATACTTCCCCAATGCCCTGCTCAGCCTGATGCTAGGGAGTAGGGACAGGTGCTCTTACTTGTCTGCAGGAATGTCATTGACATCATGGTATTTAACATCCTTTCCCTTCCTTTCCTTTATCTCATAACCCCACTGACTGATCTGATTTACATAACTTCACTCATGCTGTGTGAAGTATGAAGCCACCGATAATTTTTCCTGAGTGAAACGTGTTTTAATGATGCCAGTGGAGATCATGCAGAGGTCACAGCTTCAGTCAGCCAGGACTTTGCGAAGGTGCTGGAAAGAATAATGAATCCAAAATGAAAGCAGTTTTCCACACAGTCAGTTCTTCATGATTGGAGCATGCAACACTAAAAATGGACAGGCAGGTGGACAGATCCTATTCACATTCGACTCATTAGCTGTATGCATTCAACCTGTGTGCACCCAATTGATGAAGACTACGCCTCCTGGGAAATATAGTCTTTAAACAGTAGTACTATTGTGAGTAATTTTGGGTCATAGAGAATGAAGCATTAAACGTTGTAACACACAGTGAAGTACAGTCAAGTACAACATGGAGTTAGCAAAGTGAAAATAATCAGGAAGTGCATAATGGAATCTAACATTTACGTTGCCCAATAGTTCCGGCTTCAAGCTGAATCACACTTCAAGGAAAGAAGAAGTTGGGATGCTGTGTCAAACATAAATAGAACAGAATGATATACGAAACACTGAAGTCCCACATTTATTTGAAAATAGCACAAAGACAACATATCAAATGTTGAAAGGGAGAAATTTCATGGTATTTTTAAAAATGACATTCACTTTTTGAATTTAATGCCTACAAGAAGTATCAGAAAAAGTTGCGTCAGGGACATGTTTACCACTCTTGCATCATTTCTTCTTTTAGCAGTGTTTTATGTTGGGGAACTACTTTTTTTTACCATTCTTGATTGATGTAGAATTGCAGATGCTCACCAGTCTCCTTTGTAGTGTCTTATATTTTACGTAGTATTTTAGCCAGGCATTTTTTAATGAATGACAAGTCGGAACTGCCGACAGGCCAGTTTTTCTCTCTTCTACTCTTGAATTACAGAACTATGTTCTTTTAATATGTGCAGAATGTTGTTTGGCATTGTCGCACCCAAATAAGCAAAGCCTTCCCTGAAATAGACATTGTCTACTTGGCGATATGTTAACTTTTAGGCAGTGTCCCAACTATTTTAGATTTTTTCTTTCTGTTCTGTACCTCTTTTCATTATGCTCAATGCGTTGAAGTCGACTGAAATCGTTTCACTATTAATCACCATTTAAATACTACATTTCCTAGGAAGTGTACTCTTCACAGTTAGGTTACATAATAGTAAGTATTTGAACAAGCTTAGTTAGCTTGCCTGTCCATTGTTTGTTGTGTTTGCTGTGTTGAATTTTGGATAGACTGACATTTTAACATTAAAGTGATAATCTACATAGCATTGAGCTGAACTGAACTAAAGCAGTGGATACACTACATGATTTTACACAGGATTAAAGTTCTATTTAAAAGAAATGATTTGTCTCAGCTATTAATGATAGCTAATATTATTTGTCAACACTCATTCATTTAAAATGCTACAACTGATATCAGGATTCTGAATCACAATTCAAATAGTGAAATCCAGTTTCTGAATTTCTGTCTCATGTTTCACCAGCGGATGTCCACAGTGGTAATGCAGAGCCTGGCATACTTGCAGCACTCGTCCTCTGTCCCTGGAGCTAAACTGTTTATCAGCGGAGACCTGAGGCTGCAGCAGAGGACTCCCCTGCCGCACCGAGGACTGTACAACATATACAATGTGAGGTGGACGTCTACTCACTTTGTCTCTTGTTTTCTCCTTTTCCCTGTTGGCACAATTCATATTCAAGCATAGCAGAGTTTGCCGCCCGTAATCATGTACCGTATGTCTAAAAGTATTTTATATTGCGATTCTACATGTCCAATGATCTGTTTTGCTGTATAGTCTGATTTGACACAATAACATCTGGAAGGAGGTTATGGTTCGCTGGTGTTTGTTGGTTTGTTGACATAATAACTCAAAAATAATTTTGATTAAATCGCCATGAGAGGTGGGAAATTGCCAAAGGTACAATCGATTAGATTTTAGTGTTGATCAGGATCATTGTTTGGATCCAGGATTTTTTTCAGGGGATAAAGGATAGGGTTGTGTTTCTTTATATATATTATACTCTCCCCGTTATACACTCACTTTATCTTTTGTGGCGCTGACAGAAAAGAACGTTAAAAATTAGTGCTGTTCCGTAATGATAATAAAAGAACTAAGGATAACAATGGCATGGATGCAAAAAAAAATTTTTGGCACATTGAAGCCATCATAATTATAACACAAACACTGGGACTGTTTGGCTTTGGTGGAGGTCTGTGGTCTATGCCACCCTCTAGCTCATCCAGTATTATCACAGAGGTATAATCAGCATTCAGCATTGAAAGCATTCATTTTCATCCTCTCCTATCCGAACAGTGTGAACCTTAGGCATTTTGTAATGTAATAAAGTAATATTGTTTTTTATCAGCATAAAAAGCTCTGTTTTAGCTAAAGCTTCAGCATCATCAAAACTGAAAAAAGTCGACGACAGATCAGACCATTCTACTATCGCTTTAAAGTTCGCAACAACTCAGCAATTAAAGCACAATATACATCAGCAGAACTCATTAATCCATTCATTATTTGATGATTGTCATATTGTTGGGCTCTGCACTTGTGACATCCATTGCACATCTGCCCGTCCTAGGGAGAGGGATCCCTCCTCCGTGGTTCTTACTGAGTTTTCTTCTTTTTTCCCTGTCTAGCGTTTTTGAAGTTTTTCCTCACCTGGCTGAGGGTCTAAGGCTAGAGGGTGTTGTTATGTACAGATTGTTAAGCCCTCAGAGGCAAATTGTCACGTGTGATTTTGGGCTATACAAATTCAACTTGAAACTTGACTTGACAAAGTGTCTGTTACATAAAAAGTTCAAGGAAGATTTTAAAGATACAACAAGCTCAGTAAAATGGTCTAAGCCTGAACTGCCTGTCATAGAGGCTTAGTCAGGTTTATAACAAATTCAAATCCATAACAAAATGGCAGAGGAGGTCTATTCCACACTCGTTCATTTAAACATTCCCCACTGAGCAAACGCTGAAGGACTGCTGTGAGGAAAAACTGCCCTTTGGCGACATATGAATCGGAACATCAGTAATACAAGATCGAAGATATTAACAATCAAAAACTTAAACAACCACAACAATCAATACAATACAAGACATCAAGCAGGGTGGTATTCCAGCAAGCAGACTGAACAAAGTAAACCTACCGACACCTGAATTCTGAGTTAATTTACATTGTGTTGGGAAACCCTGAGTTTTACAGCTGATCTGAGTTGGTTCAGAAGAGAAAATCATCCAGTTTCACAGCACTGGAATCAGAAGTGCTCATGGCTAATGTGAAAAAAAGCATCACAGCTGCAGTGAAAAGAGAAAGGCTGTTCCTGTGGGAGAGAGATGATCCCTGAGTTAATGCGTAAAATGAAATGCAGTACTCCACTTGTTTTACATTTAACCACTCTGTCGGTTAGTATTAGCCAAAGTGAAACAATAGTGTCATGTTGTTGAAGAGGCTAAAATTTTAATTCTATTTAGGTGCATTTCCACAGGTGCAATGCCCCATCGGCAGCAGCTGAAAACGAAACGTTAAAACATGGTTCAAACAATAAAAGGCATGTTTAGCGTGGGCCTGTAAGGCTCATTATCAATCAATTTTAAGTTTGATTTATCTTAATCGAGTTTAATTTGTATAGCTCAAAATCACAAATAACAATTTGCCTCTTATCTATTTAATAAGTTCTAAAACCAGTTTCCTTCCAAGCCTGGCACCAGGAAGCATCCGTTGAGGGCGGGGTTACAGACGAGGCTGTGACTGCCATCATTTTCTTTACTGAAGCTCTGTGTTTGAGGTACCTATCAGTCAAGTGTTGCAGAATAACTGTCACACACTCTAATATTCCGTTGGAGCGCCTCTAACATCTGCCGTAGCAGTGTCGCAACATTTATTTCCTTTCAGAGTTGCATTCATTTTTCTCCAATATCTTGTTTTGGTGATAGGTGAGTCCAACCACATTTCATCCGCAAAGATGATGGTTCGCTACTACCCTTCCAGGTTTTAATAATGGGCTGGATCTTAACCCAGTTTATTAGTTTTAGTAATCTCCTTAGTTGTTTTGGGGTTTTTTTGATGCAGGCCAATCATTTTTCTCTTCTGAAACATCTTTTCCAAGGACCATGGGATGTCTTCTGACATCAATAATTTAAATAGATAGATAGAAGTAGAGATAGAGATGACTTTATTAATCCCCGTAGGGAAATTAATTCGTCACAGCAGCAAGAATGTTCTGGTACAGGACCAGTGGATATATAACACTATAAGCTATAAAAGTATAAAAACATACATACTATAGGCAGTTGTAGAATTCTAACAGTGTGTACAGATGTTGTGCAGAGTGCGGAGTTTAGTGCAGGTAGGAGGAGGTGAATGATTTTAACAGGTAAAGTGTCTAGTAACAGAGGTGTTGAAAAGTCTGTTTGCACTGGGGAGGAACAACATCCTGTATCATTCCTTGTAGCAGCAGGGTTGGATCATTCTGTTGCTAAAGCTGCTTCTCAGAATATTTAGCAGAACTGAATTCCTGCTAAATCTTATTAATTAGTACAGTAATTATCCAATTAACGGTTTTTATCTGTTTGCTTAATTTAAATCCAGGTGGTGACTTTTTTGGATGATCAGTTTATGTCAGTATTTTGGAAAGATTCCTGATGATATATCTGGGGTTCCTTATGTCTCTGTGTGTATTTCCTTTTGGAGCCTCTTTTTCTGCTGTCCTCTGAGCAGTTGTATGAAAGTGAAGGGTGCATTCCTCTGTCTGAAACTTTTTCTGTCAGGCTGCATGTGTGTTTTTAAGAAATGAAAATGCCTTTTCTTATCAGATAATGACCCGGCATCTCTGCAGCTGGTAAAATTCAGCAACTAACACCTATACAATTCAGATGGATAAATAACACTGAAGATAAGAGGGGAAAATAGTTTAATAGTGTGTAATTTCAGGGATCAGGGTGAGGATGTGAACGTGAGCTGAGGATTGCCAATGACAGCCATCATTAGCCAGTGTCCTGCTGTGCTGCCATTTTTGTACCATGGCTGCTGTTTTTGTGTGCAAATTAGGGATTTAGGGATTTTCAAATGTCAGTCAAGTTGACTAGTTTTTATTATTGACATCCTAATGTAATCTATTTTATCTCGGAGAGTTTAGTAGGAAGCTGCTTCCTACTAAACTCTCCGAGATTAAGATGACCTGGATGACTGAGAACGTTCACGGACAATCTATTTTATGTTTGCCTTGTTTTCCGAAAAGGTGATTTGCTAAATATTATAGAATAATTCCGTAAGTGCAACAATCCCAACATGTCAAGTGATCGTTCTGCTGATCAGTCTTATATGTGACAAAAGCTTAATAGAGATTTGTTTTATTTGAGGTGTGATTATTAAAGTAAACGTTTCACTGTGTGTCAACTGGTCAACAACCTGGCAGCAGTTTTACATCTATAGAGTGGCAGTGTTATAAAGGACAATACAGATTTTCTTGTTAAAAAAAACAATCAAATGAAGTTAGGATTTTAATGTTTCCAAATATGTGAATTGAGCTACAAACTCACCAGGAGTTTGGAAGTCAGAGCTAAACACAACAAACCAGAACAATAAACAAAACAAAAAAGAAGAATAAAAAACACAAAAAAAATTCGCAACTGAGCAGTTTTTTATTAGCACCAAGTTGGAAGAAGAGCTGGAACAATCATGCACACCCGTTCAGCTATTAAAAGGATGCCATTCTTCAGGTTTGTTAGCTTTCAGGGTATAAATGTTTTACAGCCTAGAAGCAGCAGAACGGCTTGTTTTAGAAGACGCTCAGAAACAGTTTTAATGCCCTTGGATTGTTTACTGAGGTAAATGATATTGCATTCAGTGTGGCAAAAGTATTTTTTAGTTTCAAAGTTAATATGGATGACGTAAGTTCTAAAGCCTCTGTTGTTTAATAGAAAGTCTGAAATAAACTCTAAGGGAAATAAAATCTGCAGTCTGGAAGTAGGTGTAAAAATGTTCAAATGAAGTGTGAGTGTGCTTTGATGCTTGCAGGACTACAGTATATTCATTTGTTAAGGAATGCTCTCTTTGTCTTTTTCTCCATTGCGACCCAGGTGTCAGTTATTGACGGCACCAGCCCCTTTGCAAGTGCGTATGATCTTGACAACATATTTGGGAGCTACCAGGAACGAAACCGTAAGTCAACAAGGGCTTTGTTGTGCCTTTGGTTGTGTTACTACTAATTCCACTGTGGATAAAATCAGATTCATTCCGAACCCCTTTGAGATAAATTTAAGATTAGGACAAGTGGAAAAAGATGGAGGGAAGGATGAATGGATTTTAAGTTTCTTCTTCTTCTTCTTCTTCTCCTGCAAACTTTGCCCACAGTTCCAGGCCAGTACCAAACTTCCTCAGCTAACTATTTGTGCTAATAGTCCTGATGGTGACACCACAGCAGTTGTATAAAGTTTCCAACTTTGGAAAAATCATAACAAACCAACTTGCAATTTTGCAACTTTTACCACAGTGTAGGACTCATTGTGCATACAATTTTAGATGCTTTGACTTGGCAGGAATTTATGAAGTCCATCACTCTGTTTTTCTCAAAAACTGTAAAACGTCAAAAAAATCTGCCAGATTTTTGAAATATTCATATTCAAAAAATTTTAAACGTTTTGTTATGATGGTAGGTGAAGTGCTTTTAAGTTCAGAATATTATCAGCAAAAATGAATTTTTGACACTATTTTGAATTCTACCCTCACATAAACAATTCAAATCAACCAGAACCCCACTAAAAAAACAAAACACTGAAGTAGACACATGATTTCAAAGAAATTTGAACATAAAACAGTTTGAAATTCATTATGGTCTGTGCTGTTTGACAGGCCATTATATATTTGTCATGTGTGAAGGCAGTTTGCATTATTTCATACATGGAATTTTATATATGAACCTGGTAAATTGCATGTACAAATGCTGAAAAACTGCTATTTGTTTCTAAGGTTGTGAGTTCAAGACATGAAATGAGGTGTTCATGTGCAGTGTGACTTAGCAGCTTGCCTTCAGTGTTTAGTGATGCTCTAGTGATTTTTGATTTTTTTTTTTCCTAATTCATCTTTATCCTCTTCCTGTCATCACCCATCCCCTCAAAATGTCCAGTCCTGTCTTTTGGCAGCTATTATTACATTTTAAATGTCAATTTGTTTTATATTTGTATAATTTGGACATACACATCATCATGTCTTTCTTTTCCCCTAAGTGACCACGGTATTGTCCTGTGTGGTGCCGGTCTGGACTGTGGGACGTGCTGCAGGTTCTCCCTTTGAGCTCACTGCCAAGATCTATTACCCTAATGAGGTCATAAGATATCCTTTAATTTTTATCATTTTTATGAAATTCAAATTATCCGTTCCAGAATAAACTCACATGTTTTTAATACAATGTTAACATGCTGCTTATAAATTCTAACATTGGCCACTCTAGAATTTCACACTTTTTTCTTCACTGCAACAAAAATTTGATTTAAAAAACTCATCATGAGTGTGTCTTTCCAGAAAACAGGAACCAGTAACTGCAGATAGTACACAGAGCTCGTTGTGAGCAGTTTCATAAGAGAAGGATTTATAGCTCAGCCAAGGAGGATGGAACTAATGTTAAAAGCCCAAACCTGTCACTCCTTGTAACGTAATAACTCTCTCGGGTGAAGTTGTCACATCTGTTAATATGTAATTAATAAAATAAGTGAAATCAATGAAGATAGTGATATTAACTAAGTAGTGCTGCTTCAGAATGACGTAAGGATTTATTCTGTTTATCAATGCAAGAGAGTTTAGACTTTGTACTTTGCTCTGTGATCGATTAACCAGAACCAAATAATACCAAGGTATGCCACTTCGCAGCAATTTAAACCGTCTTTAATAAAGGAGCATAGCGCCTTGGATCCTGATGAATTGTTAAGGACCAACCACGCTGAACCTGTGACAGTTAGTACTACACCAGCTTTGATCTATCTCTGAGCTGCTGTTTCTTTTGCAGTGTGCTTGGGATAATGACTCCTTAACTTAGTGCTAAAATCAATGATTATGCTGTTTTCAGCCACAGCTTCATGTAAATGTTTTGCATAGAAATGCGCAAAGCCTGTGAAAATTTCGTTATAACTTCTGCCTTAACCATCTCCTTCCACCTACCGTCCCGGCTTCTGGGAAACCATCAAATTTGCCTGGATTCAGTATGTCAGCGTCCTCCTCGTCTTCCTCTGGGTCTTTGAGCGTGTGCAGAGATTTGTTTTCCAGAACCAAGTTGTAACCACCGTTCCCATACCTGTGGGGAAACCTCACCTGTCATGATGCATGACATGATAGATGAACCTTGGTATACATGGATGGACTTTGTTTAGAGGTATTATCATATGCCACAGTCACAGTGACTCCAAACACATTCTTTGGGTGAAATGTAATAAAAATGGCATCAAATGTATATTCAGACCAAATGCAGATTTTTTTTTTTTTACATAACAGCAGTTTTAGACAAATGATTAAATTATGAAGAATTTGTACTCCATTGACTGTTTTTTTCTGAAAATGTTTGGTTTTTCTGTAGTTTGTCCTCAAAAGAACTAGCTGTATTTTTCTTTAAGAATTTGCCTGTAGTTGATACACACATGCTGAAAGACATACATATTCACACACAGGCCCTACTCTACAGGAACTACACTCATTCTTGCGTCATTCATTAGTTGTGTTTCTTCTTGTATCATAACTTTAAGTTTCTAGTTATTTTTTCCTAAATATAACTTATGCTATTGATGTTAGTTTCCTTTGGAGTGTTTTAGTTATTGTTAGCTTCTATTTATTTATCTGCATTTTCATTTCTAGTTCTGCTTAATTTTGAAGTTTCTTTTTCCTTGTGTATTTATTACTATATGCTTCCATGACACTGTCAGATTGTCTTGCTTCTTTGATGCCTTCGCTCTTGTTCTTCCTCATGAGTTCCTAATGTTTGCTTCCATGAACCCTGGACTTTGGTTCAGATTTTGGATTCTACCTTGCCCTTCCTGGAATTACCCTGTTTTGGAATGATATCCTTGTTACAACCCACGCCTGTCTTCTCACCCTGGAAAAGGCATGTCACTTACTGCTGTTTGACACTAAAAAATTTGTGTACAGAAAGGTTTTTATTATATTTTTACTGTTTATCTGATATTTAGGACAATTTGTGACAGTATTGAAATAAATTCTTTCAGGGTTTACCCATTCAATTTTGAATTGGGCATCAATATTGAACAATTTGTACCTTATATTTTGTATTCAATTTAACAGTAATGCTTTTAATTACTTGTAACAAGTAATGGACAACATACTAAGCAGTGCCTTATTGACCACAACTAACAAACATGTTACACAACAGATTCTTCTATCTGTTCAATCTGTTTTTTATTGAATAATGTTGGTTTAAGAACTGTGCTGTGCCGTGTATACTAATAAGCTGCAGTGCTTCAGCAACACGAACTCCCTTTTCCCTCTGAGTCATGCCCCAGGAAATGTGGGTAGTTTATGTACACGACTGAATTTCATCGTTGTGTGGGTACGTGTAGTTCTGGACCAGTGCCTCTGTATTAGCTCATTTAAATCACCAAAGTCACACCCTGTTTGTTCAACTGAAGTAACTAAATATTCATCTGCCCACAAGATGTTTTCAGTTAAGCCATTTCGAAGCCACCCTTATGGAGATTACTCTTGTGTGTTTAAAGTCAACAAACAGGCAAAAAGGATGGAAGGATACATATGTGTAATGAATTACACTTTACATACACACAAATTTTGCAAGATAATTAGGCTAGTTGAAAAGCCAGGAGATGACCAATATTTGTACAATTAATCCTCCCAAGGAAAGGCAAATTTGTGTAGAAATATTAACTGCTATCCATTCAACTGATATTGAGAGGATATACAGGACCCAAGAGTTACAACTTATAGGGCCTTTCCCTCTGAACGCTCTGACTGCCAGTGTAAAACTATGTGTCTGCTCTGTGGTTGTAGAGATTTTTAACAGGATAAGTAAAATCTTTGACCATGCCCAATCACACCCAATGAAACTTTCAGTATGTTTGTTTATGAGCGATGCAGTGCAAAATAAGCAAATCTTTTAAAACTGATTCCACATAAGTGCCCCAAGGCAACGTCACTCCGCTCTCTTCATTCTTCAGGCATTTACTGGTGACCAAAGAGCTTTGGCTGTCGCTGCACAGAGCAGATGGCAGGATATGAGTCTGGCTCATATAGGAACCAGGTGTATCCTGTCTTCAGTGTTGTTCTTATTCATCGAAGAATATTGTGATCAATCTCTCTCCCTTTCATTTTAATTACTAAGGCCCCACAGACTTAAACTCGGGAGCATTTGATTTAATTCTTACAGCTGCATATATAGTAATACCATCTAAGCTTAGTATTGGTATGATTATCATTACATTTCGAACAATAAGTATTTTAATATAAAATTTAAAAAATGCTGATATCCCCATCCCTTTATTCCAGCCATCTATACATTGACAGTTTTTAAATTTCATGTCGTGTAGAAAGTATGTACTAGGACAAACATTTAAGTGAAATGAAACGTTTCAGCATTACACATTTATGATCCAATTTTCCTCATACATAGTATTTATAAAAAAAAACACTAACCAACCTACTTCTTCACAGACGCGTATGCGGGAAGGAGAGAATGGTGATTTTAGCGGTCCAGAACTTAAACCTTGCCATGACTCAGCAGATGTAAGCAGCAGACCCCTCTATTAGAGTTCCATCCCTGGGCTGAGCTCTTCCATTTGACTTGTCCCCGCCCCGCGCCGCGCCTGGGCCGCAGCAGGTATACTGGACCCCGCTGCGTGTCGGCGGAGCCGCCAGCCACGTCCTACGCGTTGCCCTGAGCAGCGGCTGGTTGAGCACACAGCGGAGGAGAGGAGTGCCGAGACAGAGACCGTTGTGCGCAGCCACCACGACTGAAAACAAAGATAAAGGTAAGGTATTTCTGCTTAACTGTTGGTAAAATAAACAAGAACCGCTTTTTTTTCCTGCTTCCTCCGTCGTACACGGTTAGTAACTGACGCTTTAAACTAGTTTCCGGGACCACTGCAGAGAAGTTAGCGGATGCACTTTTTTTTGGGTGGAGGGGACAACGCAATAACAAATTCTGTCATTTTCGTCCTCCGAATTCAAACGTATACGAACTTTCAGTTTGTTTATTGACTAACCTTATACAAAACCCATTTTTACTTGAACCACGTTCGCCCTGTATATTTCCACGTCATATATAAGTTTTAAGTTTCATGGTGACCCCCAATGTAGATACAGGGAGCTCGCTGTTTACCTGGGGAGACCTGAACCACCGTCAAGAATCTCCCCGTTTCAGGCTCAGTGAATTCACTTCATCCAGGAGTTAACAGTGTATGTGTATACAGCTTAGACTAGTTTTCACATGTATTTATTATATACTGCAACATCATTGCAACGGATGCATCTGTTATAATTACATTTAAATAGTCCAAAAGGCATTTAACTTTGTGATGACAAATTGTCTGATCACATAGCCTATCTTCCTTCTATCTTATACCAGCAGTCACAATGAAATTGTTGTGTAGATTCAACATAATTAATAATGGTATGGGATCATCTACAGTTGCTTCACCCAGGTAATGTAATAGATTCCTCACCGAAGATGTAGGCCTACAGTATTATATTTCCCACCTACTTTTAATCAGAATGATACTTTTTTTCCCGCACTATTCAATTGGCACATGATCATGCGTATACATGTATTTATGATCAGCACATTACTATATATGTATTTATAATATGGAAAGGCTTAGTGTTGTCAAGGATACAACGAAAAAAACTTCTTGTTGGCAGTCTGTAGTTAAGTGCCACCTACTGACTCCCGTTTAATAAAAACACCCTGTCCATATGGCCTATCCTTTTACAAAATCTCTCCTTATAAACACAGCAACAGCAGGAACACTGGATCGGTAGGTGGCACTGCAACCCACATCACCGAAATGTCATATACCATAGAAGAACATCCACACTGAACTGTTTCTCCTGGAGCAGAAGTAGCTTAAAACATAGCAACATATTCATTCATTCATTCATTTATTTATTTATTTAATTCAGACAGGTGTACATAAGCAATAATATGGGCACAGTTCTTTTTGTTTTAACAGCAAAAAAAAAAGAAGAAAAATGAATTTATCAAAACATGGTCCCCAAACCCTTCCCACTTGATAAAATCCCTCCCAAACCTCCCTCCTCGACCTCCTAAATGTTAGAAAAATGTATTATGACTGCCTAAAAAGAACATGTTGACCTTAGATTTGAGGATGTCCTGCACTTAATTATCTGCGTGTGCAGACAGACCTGCTCGAGATTGTATAGGTTAATGTATACTAGCTATGCAAATGAGTGTTACACCACCACATTACGGTCAAGGTACACCGTCCATGCCGACGAACCTCATACATCATTACATCTCCCTCCAGCTGCAACAGAAATGCAGATGCCAGGGGCTTGTCTGCCGGCGGAGAGGCGGGCGAGGGGCGGACCGCCATTAGGATATCTCATTTGAAGGAAGCTGCTTAGCGTAATCAATTAGCAGCCTCCAATGTAAATAAAACTTTCTGGGGCAGCCTCTAAGTCTAAATTTAATTTTCTTCAATTTCAGCAAGAATAGAATATCATGCAACCAGGCACTGATGGAAGGCGGCTGGGGTGATTTCCTGAAAAGTACTTTAAATTGGATAAGCGAAAGTCTGGCGCGGCTTGATGATGAATTTACAGTGGCTAGAGCTTTATTCCAGAAATCATCGGGAATGACTGTTTGTAATTCATTTTCCCAATGGGTTCTAGTCTTGTTTACTCTGTTCATCGCTAATTCATTAGTTGGTGTCAGAAGGTTGTGTAAATATGAAATATGGCCTTTCTGTAAGGTTTTTGCCTTTAGAATTAAATCCATGCCATTGAGGGGTGGGGCTTGAGGGAATGTGGGCGAATGAGTTCTTGCAAAGTCCCAGAGCTGAAAAAATCAGAAGTTTGAGCTTTGTAAACCAGACGCAGAGCGTAATTGGTTGAAATCGCAAACTGTCCGTCTATGTAAAGATCCCCGAGGCATTGCAGGCCGTTTTTCATTAGCATAGTGAAATCGGTTTTCACGGGCACAAATAAATGGTTGTTACATATAAGCAATATTTGAGAGAGAGCGATCCATCCGAAATGATGTCTTATTTGTGTCCATATCTTCATTGTATTAATCACTATAACATTTTAGGTGAAATTTGGGAGGGGACAAGGCAAGGTGCCACATATAAGAGCTCAAAGTGAGGTGGAGCAGGAGTCTGCTTTCGTCTGACTCCAGATTACCTGAGGTGATGTAAACCAGAGTAATATTTTTTGTGCGTTAGCAGGCCAATAATAATCAAGGAAATTGGGTAATCCAAGTCCCCCCACCAATCGGTTTCTCTGCAGCAGGGTTTGCTTGTTCTCGCACGTTTACCAGCCCAAATAAAGGAAGAAATGACATTTTCTACAGACCTGAAGAAGAATCTAGGGAGGAAAATCGGCAGGCATTGAAACAGGTACAAATGTCTGGGCAACACGTTCATTTTTATTGTTTGTATCCTGCCAGCTAGAGATAAGATAAGATAAGATAATATGTAACTTTATTGATCCCCCTTGGCAGAAATTCAAGTTCACACAGCAGTACAGAAGGGAAAGTAGCAGTGCAAAGGGATAAATAAAAACTAAAATACTAGAAATTAAAAATATACTAAGTATTATGTACAATCTGGCCTCTGTGTATAAAGTGTGCAAAGTGCAATGTTCCTGAGTTTTATAAAAAGATAAATGGAGTGTATCATGAAGTTTACATACCAAATAGTGAGGAATTCTATATATATATATATATAAACAGTTGGACATGTGCAGTATCAGGGTTTATTATCCTAGAGCGGTGTATAAATCGAGTTCTTAATCAGTGGAGTGGGTGGTGTTGGGAGGTGCTGGGTGGTGCTGGGTGGGGTGGGAGCTGTCCTGTTGTGCAGTCTGATGGCAGATGGAATGAAGGAACACCCCCAAGCGCTTTGAGGCCCGTGGCTGTATGAGTCTGTAGCTAAAGGTGCTCCTGAGTTTCCGCAACTTGGCGTATAGAGGATGAGAGGGATTGTCCATGATAGCCTTCAGCTTTCCTCTCATCCTCCTCTCAGTCA
>KV751413.1:368244-389662 GCA_001698575.1 Mola mola
TTTGCCACATCCAAACCATTTGGCCGTATAACACAAAACACCTCATCACATTTTTTGATGCGCTGAATGGAACGCTAGTTCCACCTGAGGATGGAGGGCTGTTTAGGCCTGGTACAAGTCAGTACGTCATCATTCAGCTCATGTTGCCTTCCACTACTCTTGATCATAAATGGATGATTTGCTGTGCAACTGTGCATTGTGATGCTACTCCTCCCAGCATACTCTCTAACTTCTAAAAGATTTCTGAGGAAGTCACTGCTTGGAGACGAATTAGTTTCCCTTGTTTTTTGTTTGTATGTTTCTGTAGTGCTTTTGTATTTCATATCATGTTTGTATAGTAGAGACAGGAAAAATGAATTCTTTAGTAAAGTAAATATTTTAAGTTCCTGGTTTTGGGTTACAGTAGTGTCTTTCCTGTATTAGTTCTTTGGTGAATAATAAAAGCTGTACCATATTGATACCATATTGCATATTTATCAAACTGCCTGTCTTGATGCACACAGTACTTTGGAAATCACATGTCTATGACCTTTCATGTACACTGAAAGACCTGAGTCAATTCATCAATGTTTTCCTTAGAAGTACTTTTGCTTTACTTCATCTTTTGCAACTTTTGCACAGGACAAAATTACTTCCAGTACTGGACTGTATTTCAAAATGTATCAAGGGCTTAAAAAAGTGTAGCAAGTTTGTTGTATCTTGTAAAATAAAAAAGGGGGAGTGATGAATACAAATCATATTGTGTTATGCATGATTGCCCTTTTTGGCAAACACTATAGCTATGCAAAATATTAAAAAATGGCACAAGTTAATAGCACAAATTATGGCTAGATCGGTACATATTGATAGGTGAATTTTGTATTTTGTTGTCTATTGTGTAACGATTATTTGAATTCAAGTCCGGTTGTGTGAGAGAAGAAAGTGATTTTCTTTCATGTATTTACTGTTTTGTGAGTGTTAAAGCATTTTGCAAACAAAACATGTTTGAGTTCAGTTTTTGTCTTAAAATTTTTTTATTTGACCCCCAGTTTAGAAGGTATATTACTGAAAGAGGTTCAAAGTTGTTGAGAAAAAACACATCACGTGGGTTGCTTGTGAGAGAAAAAGGTTGAAGCCATAGGCAGAAATCATAGGCGGGTTTAGAATTGTTTAAGAATTATCCCCCCAAAATATCAGTATCATTGCAAACATTGAATTTTGAATATTACTTTTATAATCAAAATGCACTAAAAGCAGCTGTTCTAATTATAGACATAAAACAAAGTGTTTTTAGTTGGGGTGTGTTTTTTTTTTTTTTTTAAGATTTCCCCCTTCATATTCCTCCCAGTGATTTGCTCCACTGTTGGCCACTCCCCACAATACGTATATGGAGTTAGATCAGTCTCAAAATTCACAAATGCACCCAGAAGGAAATCTGTATGTAATGCCTCTCTCCACAAAGATATTTTTCAACGCATACTGCAATGTTTCTTGCATATGAAAGTAGAAAAATTCCACATATAAATTAAGAAGCTTCACAAATGTATTACTTACTGTATGGAGACACAGATATTTCCTGTTTTGAATATATACAAGGGAAATCCACAAATAGATGTATTTAAAATAAATTACAATTTCAATCAAAAAAAATATGTGTATGTAGTGACTTTTAAACACAAACTTCACCCCCAGCTCTCACCAGCCAATGGCAGCCTGGCCTACTGACACCAGTTTTGACCTTTTTGGTCTGGAACCATGACCAATCCAATAACATGCTTCTGGACTTGGTTCTCACGTTTTGGTATCCATAGACTACAATGACTGTCATATTGTTGCGCTCTGTACTTGTGACATCTATTGCACGTCTACCTGTCCTAGGGAGAGGGATTTCTCCTCTGTGGTTCTTACTGAAGTTTCTTTTTTTTTCGTTTGGAGTTTTTCCTCAACCGGTCCGAGGGTCTAAAGGTAGAGGGTGTTGTTATGTACAGATTGTAAAGCCCTCAGAGGCAAATTGTTATTTGTGATTTTGGGCTATACAAATTAAACTTGATTAATTGATTGATTTTGATTGTCTCTGTAACAGGCTCGCTGATGTTGTTAACACAATGTAAGGCTGAGGAATATGTCAATCACACACACAATGCACCTGCAGCGGCTTCTGGGCCCAAAACTGTGAGGCTAACAATGTATTACGTCTAAACCACAGGAGTTATCCAGCTGTGAATATAAAAAGAAGAAATTATGGGGGCTCAAGATGGTGGCGTAGCGAGTAAACGATACTTTTTGGCTCTGCACTGCTAAACTAATGTCTAAGTGATATTCTACATGATTGTAAGGCAGGATCTGCGCTCCTTTATGTCAGAAATAGTAATATGAGCATTAACGAATACTTTGCAAGCCGTTATAACGCCATGTCACTGAAAAGTACGAAAGTCTAACAGGAACGGACAGGCAAAGGACCCACCTAGCTTACCTGGCACTACTGAGCTGACAGGAGCTAGCGGTAGTACAATTATATCTGAGCCTGCCCTTCGTCAGATTATCCAAGAAATTACAAAATTTTTTAAAGATAATCGACGAAAGGCTGGCCCTATAATCCCAGTTGCTCCAGACGCACACACTTGAGCTGCAAAACCTGGGGAAGCGAACCAGTGAGGCCAAGAACAGAGTCTCTGCCGTGGAGGAGACGCTTGACCGGTCCAGCATCTGTATTCAGACATTGCAGGAACACATTGATGACCTTGAGAACAGAGGGAGGAGGAAGAATTTACATATTGTTGGTCTACCTGAGGGAGTGAAAGGAGACAAACCCGAGATTTATTTTGGAAAGTGGCTGCCCGACTTTCTCCAGATGGAATTTGAAAGTGGTTGGATTAAAATTGAAAGGGCGCACCATACTTTAGCTCCCAAACCCAGACTGAACCAGCGACCAAGACCCGTCCTGATCAGATTTCATAACTTCTGTGACAAGCAATAGGTGCTTGAAGCAGCGAGACGGAGCAGAGACGGAGATGGACCCCTGGTACAGTGGGAAACACAATTATTTGATCCCCTGCTAAATTTGTAAATTTGCCTACTTAAAAAGAAATTAGCGGACTCAAATTTTTATGGTTGTTTACTGATTATGGCAATAGACAGAATATCAGTTGAAAATGCATAAAAAACAAATTACAAAAGTTATAAAATGTTGTGCATTTTACTGAGTGAAATAAGTATTTGATCCCCAACAACTCACCCAGAATTCTGGCTCCCACAGATTGGATGGTGCCCATTTGGCACACAGCTTTGCCACACAGGTACTTTGGCACACTGCTTTTGGTACTGCTCTAAATTACAAAGTTACAGGAACTCGATTCAGCACGAATTGGACAAGTGGACCCAAGAACAGTACAAATCTAGACCGGCACAGTTCAGAACTTTATTAACAATGTTCACAAGTCCAAATAGACAACAATCAGGAAGCCTGGTAGGCGAGCACAGTCTACGTTCAGAATGGGGCAGGAGTCTCCGGAGAGGGAGTCTGGGCAGACTGCAGGCAGACAGGGAACGGGCAGATACAAAGTTCAAAGACAGAAGGCAGGTCAGGTTACTGGGGCAGAGACAAGGAGACGTGGTCAGGGGCAGAAGGCAGATCAGGTACCAGGAAACCGTCCGGAAAAGAGTGCTGGAGGGTAGTGCATGACGTGACAACAATCTAGCAGAGAGTGGGTGTGGAGGAGCTGGTTAAGAGCTGACTGGGGGGAACAGGTGAGTCTAATGATGTTAGGGCAGGCAGGTAAAGTAAGTTGGTAGAGGGGAAAACCAGTAGTGGACAGTGACAACATCACAGAAAATTTTTCAATGTTCTGACCTTCTGTGCGAGGAAGAACATATTACATACTTGGATCTCACACAAAATCCCCCCAGTCTCAGGCTGGTATAGGATAATAATGGAATACATCCCACTGGACTTTCTTACATGTATAATCCACTCAAAGAGATGTGGCAACCTTTTCTTAAATATGTCTGTGTGCATGTATCAGTTATTTTGAACAGGGCATTTACCTGTTTATGAATTAAGCTAAGTGTAATGATGTGATGTGTGATGCAGTGTGTGACCAACATGGGTATGTGTATATACTGTAAATGTAATGTATGTGCCTTTATTTTTTCCTGAGCAATACTGTTGGTGTTCTTCTTTTGTATTGTAAAAAAGGAAATTCAATAAAAAATTATTTAAAAAAAAAAAAAAGGAAATTATTGAGAGGCTGAAATATAAATTTGTGAAAGGTAAACTTTATCTGCTTACTTTTTTACAGTTATGCTGATATGTGCTGCTCACATCATTGAATGTGTGTGTAAGCGAACGTGCTGCACAGGGGCTGGGATTATTTGGAAAGGAGTTAGCCTGTGTGCTGTCCTGAGACCACTATAAAGGTTTTGCAATGACGTTATCACAGGTGTTATATGCAGGCCCTTTTAGTTAGTTTATTTGTGTAAGACATCGTTGGCACTCCAAGCGGACTAGCATTGTGTTGACATTTGTGTGTTGGTCCTGTTGGTTAAAGCACATGGGCGGTATCATGCATGCGCTGGTGTTGGAGAGGGTTCACGCTTACACTAAGCTAACTAACACACAGGGTGTTGCTATAGCAAGCAGAAGAGAGGCTGAGGACAAGTTCCGAGCAAATTAAAGCTGCCAAGATTAGATTTCTCTGGACCTGTCGCACCCAATTTACGATCACAATAACCACAGTGTCTATAAAGACTAAGCTTCAGTCAGCTGCATAGTATCACTCACTACTGGATTTGTAATGAACTGAAGTAAATGTGTGCTTCTCCTAAGAGGCGATTCTAGAGTCTCTTGGGGCCCTAGGCAAAAATTCACAGGGGGGGCCCTCCAACCAGCGTTATTCATCCTAACACTAACAAAATACGTGATATGTAAACATTTTTTATTTCAAAAGTGCACATTAGTATCTTTTCATAATAAAAATAAAAACATTAAATATAAAAATAGAATTCTGAGGAGCAATAAAAAGCAGAACAATCAAAACCAAAATTCACCACTCACCCTCTGTGGGCGGTCTTCAAGCTCAGGTCCTCTACCAGAGGCCTGGGAGCCTGAGGGTCCTGCGCAGTATCTTACCTGTTCCTAGGATTGCGCACTTCTGGACAGAGATCTCAGATATTATTCCTGGGATTTGTTGGAGCCACTCTCCAAGCTTAGGGTAAGAGCCCTGAATGCTCCTATCACCACAAGCTTTCTCGAGCTTCTTGTTTTCCTTCTTCCTGATGTTGCTATTACTTGGGATTGCGAAATCTACCACTACCGCTTTCTTCTCCTGCTTTTCAATCACCACGATATCCAGCTGATTAGCCACCACCATCTTATCGGTCTGGATCTGGAAGTCCCAGAGGATCTTAGCTCAGTCATTTTAATCACTTTTGGAGGTGTCGTCCACTTTGATCCTGGAAACACCAGCCCAGGCACAGAAGTTTCTGTATACTATGCCGGCCACTTGGCTGTGATGCTCCAAGTTTGCCTTACCTGCCTGCATCTTGCACTCTGCTGTTATGTGCTGCACTGTCTTAGGGGCATCTTTGCACAGTCTGGGTCCTGTATGGTGTGGTAGACCCCGGCCTCTACTGATCTTCTGTTCAAGGCCTGTTCTTGTGCTGCCATGATTAGTGCCTCTGTGCTGTCTCCCTCTGGTAGAGGACCCAAGTTTGAAGGAGACACAAGACTGCCCACAGAGGGTGAGTGGGGAATTTTGAAAAAAATGCATTTTGGAATCTAACATGGAAGAGTCTCAAAAGCCCACACACAAATGCAGTTCACAAACCACAATCAGTTTGTCAATACAGAATCAACCATTTTTGTATAAAAAATCACAACCTATGTTTTTGATGAAAATTGCAAATTATTTCAAATACATAAACTGTATATGTGGATTTCCACTGTATATAATTAAAACAAGAAATATTTTTGTGTACATCAGAAAAAAATATGTGAACCGTATTAATTCATGTGTGAATTCTTTTTACAATAATAAAGAATAGAAATATTTCTTTGTGCATTGAAAAATATTTTTTTTGTGGAGAGAGTGAAGAACCTTCTGTGTGCGTTTGTGGGTTTTGAGTCTGATCAAAGCGTCTCTGTGAGTATGATGGTGGCTGTCCTATAGTAAGTAAGTCCAGCTATAACCAAACAATTTCTTCAGTCCATTATTTCACAATTGAATCTTGTTCATCAATGTGGCCACCATTCTGGTACATAGTGGCACACCTAATGCATTACATCCAGGGAATAAAAAAAAGTGAACCAGCATGCACAATAGCGTGCCTTCCATTAAAAGGAATGCAGCAATCATGAATCCAGCTGTGTTTCCTTTTTACAACATGTCAGATGCTGTTGTTGCATGCCAGTCACTTTTTACTTTTAGTCGGACTGCGACTGCTCTTGTAAAGTTTTTACTGTTTTATGAAGCATGCAAACATTTGGCAAGGGCGTCTGTAAAAGTGTAAAAGGGGAAAGATTTCTGAGGCCAAGTCACAAGGAGAGGGCCAATGATGGCAACGATGACCTCAGTTGTCTTTAACCAAACCTAAATACTTAAATTGATGTATCCCTCTCCTGAGAATAATTGAGCTTTTCTCTCTTCCTTCTTATTTTTCATTATTTTTTAAACAGCACCAATACATCACAATACACCCTGGCCATCTGGTCACATCACAGAGAAATTAACTGATCTGAAATACTGGCAGCCAAAATTTCCTTGCCATGCAGGGACGTGCACATAAGCCAGCATGCCAGAAAAGACTGGAGACGATGAATATTAAACTAGCAAAGCGTTAGACCTCAAAAATTAATGTGACAAACATGTGCCAATCAGCTCAGAAAGAGGTGAACGTCCAATAACCAATAGGTAGCTAGCCAGTGCCACCTGTCAGGAAGAGGATGATGTCAGTGAACACATTCTGTATGTGTCTGTCAGTGAAAGTAGGTATGTGTTAATATGAGTCAAGCAGATGTGGGAGGTCCAGCTCTTTCTTTCTATGTATTTGTCATAACATTGTGGCCAAAAAGTTGACCTGCTTGCTCACTAGTCACATATAATCTGTAGCCCTTACTTGAATGCTTACAATCTGTCAGTAAATTTTTATCTCTCTGCAGTTGATCCTGGCTCCACACTCTGTTTTATTTGTGTTGACTTTATTTTTATTAAAGTACTTTTGTTTACAGTAAGTCGACTGTCCCTCTTGTCCCAACAGGAGACTGTTGATCGGAGACGACAGCCTCACAGAGGAAGAGAGGCCACTTCGAGGCAGACGGGATGTTTATTAATGTTACGAATCGACATCTGGAGAGACACTTTCAGAGCTGTTATTGTTATTTTTTGTGCTGTGGTTGAGAATGGAAAGAACACAGGCAGACTGATGAGCTCGGAGAAAATTAGGTTTATCAATAGGTCACACGTTAACATGGCCCTTAAAAGTACACTTCAGGGATATCACCAAATGTGCACATAATTTACTCATGTTTACATGGTCCCAAATTTCTCCTTCTAAAAATAGAAACTGTACTAGATTTGTGTTAAGTATGATTTTTACAGGCTGATTTTAAAAATCAGTTTCATGGTTTTCTGCTGAGTTTATTGTTTTTTTTAATTTCTTATTTCTAATTCACCCTATGTTTTCTCTTTGAATTGTAGCCTGTTCGGTCATTTGGGTTTCTGGCGTTTCTCCCATGTTACCTGTGTCTACCAGGTTGTTACTCCTAATATTTACTCTTTTTCTTTTCTACGTTCTGTCATTCCCTGTGTCTTTTCTTCTTGTGCCGCCCTCTTTTGATTACCTCATGTGTTCCACCTGGGTCTTTTGTCTGCTCCACCCTGGTGTGTCCAATTATCTCCAGCCTCCTTGTGTATTTAAGTCCATGTGCTCCCTTTGTCACATTGTTGTGTGTGTGTATTGTGACTCTGTTCCCTGGGTTTTTCCTAGTTTGTGAGTATTAACCTGAGTTTTTTTTATTTTGCACATTTGTTTGGTTGAGAGACACATTTTCAAATCAAATTCTGGAATTGGTTTCCTTTTGCTTAAAAGTCTGCATTTGGGCTCAGACCTTTTTTCATCTTGATTAAATACAACTGCTACATCATATCATATCATATCTAGAAAACAGCCAATCTTTGCAAACTCCTGAACACCAAGCAAATGACAAACAGGTGATGTATGTCCACTGACTGTGGCTGTGGCTGTACAGCATCAAAACAAAACACATGAACAGACTGTTCCTCTGGAGAATGCTGAAGGAAGGTTGGAAGTTGAGCTCAAGATAGCCCGCAGAGAGCTAATAAAAGGGAACTCGCCCAGATTGACTGGTTAGCCGCATGAAGGGTGACAGCCATTTACTGATGCTAAATGACAAAGTATCCTCTGAAATTCCTGGAGAAGATGTGAATGTGGCAATACTAACTAATCCCTACTGTGACCATCACTGAGTAAAACAGGCTGACCCCTCAGATGCTTGATCATAAGTTATAAGTGTAGATATGAACACGTTTGACTTTCTTTTTCTAGATAATCAAAAATATTTTGGGGTCGGTGTTAAGGATGCACTGACATTTGCATCAAGTAGAGTATGCATAAAGTATATTTTGTGAGTGTAGATGGTTGTCTCTATTTGTCAGCCATGTGATGAACTGGTGACCTGTTCAAGGTGTACCCCTCCTTTCCCCAGTGATACTGGGCAAGGCCTCAGTCCAACTGTGACCCTGTGTAGGATGAGTGGTGATGGATAATTTGGCTGATTATTTGCCTCAGCCATGAGTTTGACTGCGTGTTTTGGTTGTGATGTGTGTCATCAAAAACACCACAGACATTATGAGGTCAAAAACATCATTTTCATCAGTGGTGGCAGTGCTGTAGACAGATGGACAGCATATGTAGTCAATAAAAAATTAATGAAAGACAGATTATTATATCAGTGAATGCCACCTTATTTGCAGATACGATGATACCAGTCAACAATTTCAGTAATTATACAGTTGCATCCATAGTCAGTACTAGTAGATCTACTTGCTTCTGTTAACTACTAACCCAGATGAACATAGAATCTCTTGTGATATTATTACAGTATGTATTCTTATAGCTTGAAGTGGGGCACATGCCTGATTTCGTTTTACACAGTGGTGCACATGAATAGCTGGATTAGTGGTGCAGGGGGAAAAAACAAATGGAGCCACGGAGCAGCTGAAGTATGAAGGAAGCAGGACTTTGGCAGAGGAGAGATCTGATCACATCAAGACGCCTCCAGAATATTAAAAAAATACTAACATGATCTGAGAACTAGTGGAAACTTTTGCCCTGACCAGAAGCATTGCGATGTAAGTATCACATTTAGCTCAGCGATAGAAGTTGATGAGTGTTCTGAGACAGGGAGTACACTTTGTTCTGTGTGTGTGCCCAGTTAAATGTCTCTGATGTGATCCAAACCTCCCCTTAGTTCCCAAACTGATTTGATAAAAGCTTTCTTTGCACCCTGTGAAGTCCTTAATATTGGGGTGCAGTTAAATGCTTTTAAAGGACCAGTGTGTGAATATTAGTAGCATCTAGTGTTGAGGTGATTAAATGCACACAATGGCGCGCTGCCTCGCTGCCCCCTCCCACTCCAAGCATGTAGGAGAACCATGGTGGTCATCTGTGCATGATCCTCCATTTACGGTAACATAGGTAAACAACTTCGGGACAAACTTCCAGCTGACTACTGACCAAAAACAACTTTTACTCTTCCTTCAACTTTTATTGGGGTGAGTCGTCTTTGTTGGTTGTATTTCATTGTCACTACAGTATACACACAATGCTTTTTGTCTGTTTTCAGCTACCATAATGATATGGTGGTGCAAGACAGCACTATCAGTGGAAGGGGCCCTGCTACTATGTAACTAAATTTATTATTCTAAGGGGACAATAACACTGTGGTTTTTGAATTAAGGTGATTACATACATATGTTAGCACAGTTGCAAAGATTATATTACGTTTCCAGATGTCCTTAAATCCTACATACTTGTCATTTAAGTATGCATTAGAAATTTCGACTTAAGCAAAGTAGCTTTTTTTTTTTAATTTTTTACATTTAATGAATTAAATCACTCTGAAGGGTTGTTTTTTTTGTTTTTGTCTTTCTATCTACTATAATCTACTACTATATATCTATAACTCAGTTTCTTCAGTTAAAAAGAGAATGTTGCTATTTTGGCATAAAGCTCCAGAAAAGTTTGGCAGACAATTGATCATTTCCGTATCAGATAACATGGCTGTCGCCAGCGTGGAGGCATTATATTTTCGGGTTGCCTGGCCGTTTGTCTGTACATACAGCCATCCAGCGATTCTTGTGAAGATTATATTTCAAGAAGATGTGCAAAGTTTGAAGAAAATTTCTCAAATATCCACTTTGACTCAAGGGTGGACTGATTAGATTTTGAAAGTTGTTTTGTTTTTTTGGGGGTTTTTTTCGACGTCACTGAATCTTCATGTGGGCCACACTAACGTGAAATAAATTCAGATCAAAGCCACTGATGGTTGGTTTTGATCAGTAGAGCTTGACCTTTGGAGGTCAAAGGTCAATGTCATTTTGATCTCAAAGTCTTGTGAACACAATATCTCAAGAATGCATTGACTGATTTCTGTTAAATTTGGCACAAACTTGCATTTGGACTCAAGGGCTAAAAAATTTTGCACGTCGAAAAATAATCTCATAATTTTACATAGTATGAGATCACAGTATATGGGGATTTCTGGCCGGTGTGAAAGGGGTATTAGAAACAACAACCTGGTCTCTACCTTCCCAAACAGGTTCTTGTTATATATTCAGTCAAACCTTTTGCTGATATGCATCCTACTGCCTACATAAGTCAGTACTCTTTACTTAAGTAGTCCTGTTCCTATAAAAATCCAGCCCAACCTAATTGGTTCTGCCAATATTCATGTTCAGGTTCGCCCAACTAAAACCTGACTTATCCAAGAATCATATGACACTCTTATCTTTTGTTTGACCCTTACCCTAATTTTGTTTAATTTTATTACTACAATTAACATTTTTCACTGTTTCCTATATCCGAGGCTTTTTCAGTTCTTAAGTCAAGAACTGAAGAAGCCTCTTGGATGAGGGGCAAAACGTCCTCAAGGAACTACAAGAAGTCCAGTTGCCTTCAGTTGAAACACCAAGAATACCATGACCTGGATGATGCAGACTCTCCACAGACATGGAGTTCCAGACTTTCTCTAAATCTACAGCATTAATTAATCAATCGCATGGACCTGCCAAGTGTGTCAATAGGCAGATACGTATATAGTATTACTAGCTTTATAAACAGTTTATGGATGAAACGCTGACGTCCACCTGTGCTCCGCTTTCCCTCCAAAACTGTTTACACCCCACATTGCAGTGAGCAGAGAATAAATAATCTCTTATGGCGGGAAAGCAACTGAATGCAAAGAGCACATCTCTCTGCCCTTCTATAAAATTATCTACCTGCTCAAACAACTTCTCTAAATATTCATGGTATGTCTAAGGTATGACGTTAAGAATATGAAAGAGTGAAGTGCAACAAAGACCCCTATAGAGTGGAGAACACAGTAAACATCAATGGCAACAGAATGACACTAATGAAGTCAGATGCAGAGCAGAACTAGTTTTGTAACTGACATATAGCTCATGGAGCACCTGTTAATGTGTTTCTACTCACTGTTTCTGGTATAGAAGAGTGAAGTAACTTTCAGTCTTTGCGTTGATTCAACAGGACCAGTAACTGTGAACAGTTCAAACTGATATCTGACAATATGTTGATGCCGTGACCCATTTGCAAGAACTGAAGGGTGTAAAGACCATGTGTTTTTCACACATGGCTTATGTTTTTTTAAGACATATTTGCCCTGAATGCAGTGTGGTGATAAATTAGGTTATGGTGCCATCTGTTGACTGACTCTAGTAAATTTTATCTTCCAGAATTTTAAACATCGCCACTGAATATTTTCTGAAGACTAAGTCTATAAGAGGTACAATTGTCATCATAACCACCTTCCTTTAACCAATAACAATACTGGCATATATTATACGGCCTATGATGAGTCAAAATGTTTTTCCCTAAAATATAAATGTATACGCTGGATACATCTTGAGTATATTTACACACAGAGACATACCCAGTGTCTTGCTTCAGTAAAGGGTCTGTAACCTGCCATGCTTTTGGATTTTGATTCAATTTTTTATCCATACATACTGTAGAAGTAAACGTGCCATTTAGTTTTCATTTGTAACTATGAACATAGAAAGGCAGGCACACATGTAAAATTTTAAATATAATCAGAGCAGAAAGACAGAGCTTTATGCTGATAAGTACTACTGAATATATACATGTAACTGTGTAGAGTGTTAACAATGGATATTTTTTCATTGTTGCGCACGTTTCTGCTTAAAAAGTTGTTTTGAATTGTATTGTTTTTGTCCTCACAATCACAATATTCTTTTTGAAATTCAGTGTTGTTTTTTTCTGGTCAGACTCGTGCTGCAGTAGAAGGGCCCTTCACGCACTGAAGCCACAGCAGCACAGTGAACGGGACCATCCAGCCTCCAAAGTGCATGCCATAGGCTGCTTATTTTCAAATGCAGGGAAAACCCATTATCTTATACTTAAAACGTTTGAAATATGTAAATCCACCTTATTTCTCAATGACAGAGGTCTTAAAGTTACCAACAATATAGTTAAGTAAAATTCTAGGTTGTTTACATGGTGGTAAATTAAAACAGGTATTTGAAATTTACACAATTTTAAACGTTTTCTAATCTTAAAAGGTGGCGTTTAAGGAATAACGAAATTATTTTGAAATATGCTCCGAGATGTGTATTTTCGACACAGACGCACGTGGCAGTTCCATAGAGTGAGATATCACTCTAGAGGAATATTTCCAAAATCTTCTCTTCACTCCTCGGTAGCAGGACAATAGTTCCTTCGTGACTGAGAGTTTCCTGCTGGACCGGCTATATCCACGTCAAGGTAACCGGAAGAAGTCGGAAAATGATCTTAGTCTGTGGCTGCACTTTCAAAATAAAATAAACTGAATAATGTCATTAGAAGCGCCTCGTTTTAGGATACTAAAAAAATGTTACTACTTCATTATATTAAGACACATTAATTCAAATAACATTGCAGAATCTTAAAAATTTAAAATATTGCAATAAGACAATAAACCATGTCCTTTTTAATAACAAAATGTGCAATAACTGAGTTCTCTACTAACATTAAAGAAGAGATGGACAGAAACAAACTACTACTAATAATAGTTTAATAATTTTTATTTGTAGTGTGTTTTTCCAGCTAAGAGACACAAAATGTGTTGCTTATACAGTATGAAACCAATCATTAAATATTGCAAAAAAAAGCCACACAAATATAAATTAATCCTCCAAAAGGTAAAACAAGTTAAAATGGTAAATAAGGTTAACATCATGTGGTTTCACAAGAGAGAACTGGATTAAGCAATCAAATAAGATTTCTTGTAAGTAAACTGTGGTGTTAAGACAGGATTTAAAAGGAGAAACAGTGTCAGCAGATTTGTCACTGACCTCCTAAACTGAGGACCAAGTATAGCAAGTGCTCAGTCACCCTTTGACCTTAACTCGGATTAAGCAACTGCTTGCTGCCTTAGCTCAGAAGATTCAACAGGTGTTTTTTGGATAGTAAGGAATCAAATTTTTACTCACATATTCTTTTGCCAGGTCAGGTACAGCTTTAAAAGTTCGTAGTTTGTGGTTGTAATTAATCTTCTGCTCATTATTTATGTTGAGAGGTGCCATACTTCATGCTGGCTAATGAAATGTTAACTATTAAATCAAAGGAAACTACATGTACATTAAGCTAGTTTGCCTGTTTAGTTATCTTAATTACCACCCTGTTTCCAAAAAAGTTGGGACGCTATCTAAATGCGAATAGAAACAGAATCTGATAACTTTATACAAAGACAAGATATCAAATCTTGAAACTGGCAAATTTAATTGTGAAGATAGGGAGGGGGTTCACAACTCTGTGAAAGACTGCTGACAAAAAGAACATCATTATTAGTATAATTAAAGAATAATGTCTCTCAATGTTGAAGTAATATGAATTTGTGGAGTTCATTGTCTACAGTACAGCACACCAGTAGGAGACTGAGAGAATCTGAAGAAATTTTGGTACACAAGGGACAAGACTGAAAACCAGGATTGGATGACTTGATCTTTGGGCCCTCAGATGACTGCATTGAAAACAGACACAGTTCAGTTGTGACATTATGGCATGGGATAGGGAACACTTCCAAAAACCAACATACTGCATTGCTGCATCCACAAATGCAAGTTGATATATTTAAACAAAATCCAGAAAAGCTTTTCACCTTGACATCTCAAGAGACCCATTTGTTAAACTCCTGAAGTTTGCAGATGACCCAATAGTCCTCTGCGTCATCTGAAACTGAGACAAGTCTGCATACATACATGAGGTTGAGTAGCTGGTCCCCTGGTGCGCGCAGAACAACATGGAGCTGAACGTGTTCAAAACTTTGAAGCAATTGAGTCGATTTAAGGAGAAGCCCCCCCCAGCACTGCCCTCCATCAGTATCCTCACTGAAGTCTAACATAGACTCAGTCATCAAGAAGGGGCATCTATGGATGTATTTCCTACAGATGAGGAAGTTCAACCTGCTTCATCAACTGCCTATCCATTTTTACACTGCACTAATCCAATCTGTCCTACGTACATCCATTATGGTTTGCTTTGCATCAGCCACAAAACAGGACAAGAACACTTAATTAGAAACTACAAAAATCACCTGTGCCGATCTGCCCGCTGTTTATTTTCTATACACCTCCAGACTGAGGAAACGGGCAGAAAGCATCACTGCAGACAAATTATCACCCATCACCCTTTTTAACAGTAGCTGCTCATCACCAATTATCACCATGCCCATAAGAAATATTCATTATGTTTTTATCATTAAAAAATACAATTTTGGTTGCTGCAAGAACAAAAATGTAAAATATATGTGTACATACATTTTTGTTTCAGTATATTAAGTATACATTGCTCTTACTGCTCTTTTTTTTTTTTTTTTTTTTTTTACCTTTGTCTGTGTAAGTACATTGGGAGCTATGCTTAAAAGGAATCAAATTCCTTTTATGCGTACACACTCTTGGCCAGTAAAGCCATTTCTGAGTTTGACTCTATGTTGCCAAGCATTCTAAAATCCCATATTAAATTCTGATACCATCATAGAGTTCAACGTGTGAAGCATAAACCTGTATGCCAAGATGAACAAAACGTGTCAAATGTATATTTTATTCAATGTTGAATTTGAATATTTTTCTTAGAGTAAAAACCTGTATAGACGTAGTTAAGAAAATCAACAAGATGCGGTACACTGATCAGCTAAATCACTGAAACCACTGTCAGGTGGCGTAAATAACACAGAGCATTTATTTATAGTGCAATGTTCCGATAGGAAAAACATGCTGGAATTCATATGGATTTACCATCTACATTATTTAAACTCTCTTGCAAAACCAGTAGAACCCATCATAGCTATGACATAGCTATGAGGCAGTGCCTCCCCCCAAACAAGGCAACAGACCCCAGCACACCACAAAAGCCATTCAAGAACATGGCAATGGGCCAAAATGTCAATGACCAAAGATAAGATATTCCTTCATAAGTTATTTTACATACAGGTTATACAAAATACCTTTTAGGGAACACTAATTGTTCCACAAGTGATACAAAGGTTACACAAATATTTGTGGAGGTTCTCTGAATGTTGCACACACACAACCTGCAGAGAAACTTCAAGGGTCATTCCCTAAAGGTTTGGCTGAAATTTTTAAAATATAAGGCTTACAATTTTTTCCTGCAACTTTCATTAAATGTTGCAAATTTTGTTGAAGGCATCTGGACTTGTTTTTGGTTTTGAAGATGTTCCACCTCTCATTTGAAAGGCTTCTTCAGTTCTAAACATTGGTGGGAATCCCCAGTATTTAACCTCCGGTAGGGTTGTTACTCCTTGGAGGTGGTCAGCTGAGTCATTGACCCTCTCTGGTAATGCACATCAGGGTCACAAGTAAGGTTTAATTCATTAATGAGTCATTTTGAGCTGTGACTCAAAAGAAGCCCAGATGCCTTTAACTGAAGCATTTAACGCTGCGTCAACCTGGATGACCGAGAATTTACACAAATATGTTGCATATTTTCAACCTAGACATTGACTGAATGTTAGTCGTTTGTTGGAGTTGCTGTAAATAAAGGGAAAACACTCAATTTACAAGTGCATCTCAAAAAAGCGGAATAACATTGATACGTTTTTTTCTTAAATTTAAATCAAAACTTTGAATTTTCATATATTCTGTAATCATTACATGTGAAGGGAAATAGTTCGGCCTTTTATCGTTAATTGTTAATTAGTTTTATGGGTTTTGGCTTAAACAGCTAGAGTGAATTATTCCAATATTTTGATGAGTGGATTTTTTTTCATTTTTCAAAATGAAAACGTGGCCATGATTATCAAAATTAAAATAGTAACATGCTTGAAACATTTGCGTTTGTGTCTAGAATACATTAAATGTTCACTTTTTTAAATAACACTGAAAAATCATGATATTTTACATTTTTTTCAGGTGCACAACCTCGTTACATGCCAAATAACTGTTTGTAGGGCAGAGCTATAAATAAACCGAAAGACAAACATCATTTCAATGTACCACACGTCTGTATTTTACTTTGCTACCGTTCAGGAAGTTGCCCCCTCTTGTCTTTATTTTGCAGAACCTGCAGCGGAAGTGCTGCGTCAGCGCGGCGGGCTGACGGAGTTTTGGCAACGAGTGAGGCGAAGAAGAGGATAGAAGTCCGCGGACGGTATCAATGGCCTCGCCGTCAAACGGCTGAAGGATGGGCTCCACGGTGTCGCAGCCATGGCTAGATCCACGAACAGAATCGCCGAGGACGGAGACTCGCGGGTAGCCGCTTCCACGGACCGCGGAGAGCCGCGGGACTTGGCCGAGCCCCGGGAACTGTCTTTGGAGGAGGTGCTGAAGTCTTACGAGCAACCCATCAACGAGGAGCAGGCATGGGCGGTGTGCCACCAGTGCTGCAGTGGGCTGACGGCGCCCCGCCCGCCGACGGCCAGAGTGAGCCGGGTGAAGGACCCGTCCTCCATCCTCCTGCACCGGGACGGAACCGTGTGGTTACGGAAGGAGCGGCGCGACGGTAGGCTCGCCGTCCGTTAATGACTTCCGCCTGCCCCTTCACTCTTTGTAGCTGCTCTAACACAAAACTTGGGCATGTGAAAAAATGAATTGTGACAACGTGGCCACGCCGTGACACGTAAATTAGCGCTGACAGTTTGTTCTTACACCTGGAGCCGTTTTTAAATGTCCACGAATTAGCTGTCTTCCACGGAACGGCCCTTATTTAAAGAAAATGACTTAAATACTTGGCTAACTTTTAGAGTCTCTACAAAATGTTCATTAAGGACACTGAATCATGTTTTATCCAACAGTAAAACCTAGTTTAATAGGGACTTTCCACAGGAGAGAAACGGACGCATCTGTTCTGTCATACTTTTCAAACAACACGTTAATCCACATTAAACCCGATTATCTGATGATTCTGCAGAACCCTTTGCAGAGACTCTGCACACTGATTGGGACAGCTAAGACTGTCTTTTTGCCGCACTCCCAATGCCAGCAAGGGTGATTCGTGCTCTGTCGGTAAATAGATTAATTATTCATAGACCACATCTTCACCCAATCCTGCACAACTGTTTTGGAGACTTCAAAGGGTGGATGGTCCCCCAAAGATTTTCTACTTGTTTCCCTCAAACGAATTTCGCCTGTACTTGCATAATGTCCTGTTCGATGTGAAGTGTGTATACAGGCTTCGCCAAGGATACATATACCAGAAGCCTGAATCTATACTGACAACTTGAGGCCAAATTTTATGAAAAACTTTGCTTTGCACAATTTATTTTCAAGTTGATAATAAACGTTAATACTGGTTTGGAAGTATTTAAAAGCAAGTTGCAATAATTCTAATAAACCACTGCGTTGACACTACTAGCCAAAAAAACAGTTGTGATGCTGTGTAAAATATAAATAAAAACAGAATGTGATGATTTGCAAAAAAGATGAAAAAAGCAAAAGGACAGCCTTAAATGTTGTAAATGAGAAATTTTATTTTGTTTAAATTTCATTGAGGATAAAATATATATCCATTTAGAATTTGATGGAAGCAACACCTTTGATAAATTGGGGGAAGGGTCATGTTTACCATTCTGCTGCATCACCTGGTCTTTTAGCCACACTCTTAAAGCACTGATGAGTTTTGAAAGTGGAATGTTTTTGCTTGGTGTAGAATTTCAGCTGCTCAATGGTTTGCATTACCTTACATTTCATAATGCAGCAACATTTTCATCAGGACTGCAGGCAGGCCATTTTAGCACTCATACTGTTTTATTACACAGCCATGCTATCTAATATGTTTAGAGTGTGGTTTGGCATTGTCTTGCTGAAATAAACAAGGCCTTCCCTCTGGAAAAGATGTCTGTTTGGCAGCATTCGTTGCTACAAAACCTGTAAATATTTTCAGTTGTTAACTTTTTAAAAAATAACTTTTCGTCACAATTGCTAAAATAATGATTACTATCTACTGATAAGTAATAGACTGATCAGTCAAGCCAAAGGACCAAAGGAGCCAAAAAAGGCTCCTTTGGTCCTGTTTACTGCTCCCAACGCCTAAAAAACAACAAGTCAAACCTAAGAGAGTGTCTGAAAGTGTCAGTCATTTCTTGTGAGCAAGTAGCATGCAGCCCCCACCTTTCCTCAGTAACTTTAGTGAGAGCACAAGGAGCTCTACAAACGCAGTGACAGAGAAAGGACTACCAGCAGTGAAAAGACCTGCCCATTCCCGGATATACACCTGAAAGGTGACAAAAAGTAACCTGACAGTTGAAGAAAACCATGTGAAAAATAAACAATTGAACTGATACTGGTCTTGTGCATGACAGATTTCTCTGCTGGGAGGGGCTGTGAGGCAGAGCTTGAGTACACCTTGTTCAAGTGTTCAGCCTAAGTCTTCTCTCTTCTCAGTCTTACAGACTGCAGAATTATTGGTGCCTTCACAAATGTACAGGTTATCCATGATACAGTGTGCACTAATGCAACCCCATACCATCATGGATGTTGGCTTTTGAATTGTGTGCTAATAACAAGCCGAATGTTCCCTCTCTTTAGTCCAGAGGACATGGTGTCCATAAGTTCAAAAAGAACTCATCAGACCAGATCAGAACAGTTTTCCACTTTGCATTAGTCTGTCCTCAGTGAGCTCAGGCCGCAAGATGGTGACTTTTCTTGGTCTGGTTTACAGTTTCCTCTTTGCATTCTACTGAACTGTGTTCACAGACGATTGTTTTTGAGGTGTTCTCTAGCCCATGCAGGGATGTCACTACAGAATTGTCTTTTTTCACTGCAGTGCTGTCTGAGGGCCCAAAGATCAAGGCTACAGAGTGATGATGATAAAATTATTTCAGACTTTAGACTCAGAGTTATTCTTGGTGACCTACTGTATGTCCCATCAGATTTTAAGTGGATTTAAACGTCTGCCATATATTCTATGGTGAGGAGACAATGGGAGATTCTAATTACATTTCTTTGTAATCTCAGAAACTCAGTCAGAAACTAAAATATCACTTTGTTGGGGGCCCAAAGAGTCCCCATTGTGGACCACAGGGGGACACTGGAACACATTAAGTTCCTGCTAAACAATGTTTGCCATTTTTTAACAGTAGCTGTTCGATCACAATCCATGGGAACCTGCAAGACGAAAGCTCAAAAATTTCAGGAATGATGTTTGAAATTACTATCCTGCATTTCTAAGAATGTGAATAGGAGCTCAATGCATTATGGGATGTTCGCTAGCAGTCTCACCCATAGCAGCATATGTACACACCAGCCTGAGCCATCCCTGACATTAAGCTTTGTTGAAAAGGACCGTTTCAGTATGTAGAACATTAAGAACAAGACTGGAAGAGGTTCCAATAGAGTAGGTCAAATGTGAATTTTTATCAACATCAAAACCACCAACAAGCTGTGGTATTAACACTGATCTTTGCAATCTATTGTTCTGCTACCAATACAGCTGTGATCAAGTACACCTAGTCATTGCAATGGTACCCCCCCCAGCAGAACAATGCATTCTGCCATACTGCTAAATAGTTCCTACGAAGAAAGAACATGATAAAGAACTCACGCTTCTGACACCCCAGATCAAAAATTCTTTTAATGAACATCTTGAGAACTTGTCTGCCTATCAAGAAACTTCTGATGCAGAGAGACTATGAAACTTCCTGCTTTGGTCAATAAGTTGACCAAATATACACACCAGTATACACTCAGTTGTCCCCTAAGGGAAACTTTTTTGGGGCCTCAGAATATTAACTGCATTATAGACCATTCAGCGCTAGACATAATTGAATAGCATCCTTACAATCATTTATACCATTTAAAAGCAACATTCATTTATTCAACAATGAAATACAGTAAATATATTTGTAGATAAAAAACCCCCAACATGAATAAATATAAGTCAATTTGCCAGATTCACTCTGTCAAAGTTGTACCAATTTTAATCATCTCTCATACATGAATTACTGTCTACCAAAAGAATAGAAAACCAGCCATAAATACTTTCCCTGAATAACGTTGAGTGACAGTTTTCAATGCTCAGTACTATGTTTCCAAGTGGAAACAATAAATTCTCTTGTCAAACTAAATTAAAACTCAGTGCAGCAGTGTCCTTGCTGTACACACTACATACACAGTACCTCATACAGCCTCATTCAAATATTTATTAGTAAGTGGGTCTAATGGAAATCCCATTGTCCCCTCATTAAAACTGGCTGTTTCATCATAGGTGCAGTTTTAGACTGTTCTAGGCTGTATCTTGCCCTGCGAGCAATACACAGAGAGATATAGAGTAATTCCTCAGTTTGAAATGTAGCTCATGATAACTTCTCTTCAAAGGGCTGTGCAGAGTGGAGGACGGGGCTAAAGGTTTGAGGTTGTTACAGTTAAAAAAATGTATCACTTCTGTCACATAATACAGCTTGCATCACCCAACAGTCAACCATTTTTTCTCCATCTAAATGACAAAAAGTAATTTTTATCTTGCCGATTATGAATTGGTGAGACCAACCTGCGATTTGATTTTTAAGGTTTTACTGTTACAGCATCAGTCTTCTCTTCCTCTTTCAAATAGAAGGGAGCTTTGATGAATAGCAATTACCTTGAAATATGTCAATAGATTATTATTCAGTGTTTTTCCCGCCTTGATTATTGCTCTCCTGTGGTAGAGTAGAGAGTAGACTCATGATTTAAGA